>PVIU01005084.1:0-118123 GCA_004026605.1 Ondatra zibethicus
ATTCTTTTACTGTCTTGCTTCCCTGCTCCTATTTGTACAAAAATGCTCATTGGAATAGTTAATTCATTTTCTCTCCTTTTCATGGACTGTTCTTTCCTAAGTCTTTCCAATCATTACCAAGTGGTCACTATTTCATTCTCTACACTTCATTGGCACAGCTGTTCAAAGTCATCAGCAAGTTTGTTTTATACAAACTCTATGCTCAAATCTTGTCTTACTCCATCACTGAGCAGCACCAAGAAGAGTTGACCCCTCCTTCCTTTTACAAACACCTGGCATTTGTTCCTCCTTCCTAAGAAATCTTGGTTTGTTTGTACTCAGCTCCTGGCTACATTTTTTTTAAGCCCTCTGCGTACTGTGGGGGATCTTACCAGTACTGTGACACAAGGATTGTCTCTTTGACAAGAATTTCCAAAGTTATATTCCACCATGGACCTCTGTCTTAAACTCCAGTCCCAAACAGTAACTCAGTCACCCTACCTGACGAGTAATATTTAATTCTATCTCATGACCTAAACAAAATGATCATGCTCAGTCCTTACTACCCACAGTGCATTTCACATCCATTCAGTTAAAAAGCATAACATTGAGATACTCTCCATTCTTCCTTGAAAACACCATACCTATCAGTAACTTAAGCTAACTTGAAAATGTCACATGGATCTTGTCACTTGGTGTCTTACCACCTTCAGCATAGTTTGAAACAGTGGTTCTCAATCTGTGGGTTGCCACCTCTTGGAGGTCAATGACCCTTTCACAGCAGTCACCTAAGACCTTTAGAAAACATACTCTGTGATTGATAACAGTAGCGGAATTACAGTTATAAAGTAGCAATGAAAATAATTTTATGATTGAGGGGGTCACCACAATATGAGGGACTATACTGATCTAAACTATCACTGTGTGCCTTGCTTATTGAGGCAGTGGCTTTCTCACAATTAATTCTCCAATGTGGGCTTTAAAATGTAATTATCCCATAGTATTTCCTGCTCAGTCCAAACCCGCCCTTATCTTCCTATCACACTCGGAATTAAACACCGACTCCCTGCCACTGCTTCCCAGGTTGCTTTCTGCTCTCTGTCGCATCTGCCTCTCTCCCTTTCCCTTAGCTCACGTGACCATTTTCAGTGCATTCGGCATCTTGACAACGACATCCCTCCCTTGAGCATGCACTGTTTTACCACCTAAAGTCTTTCTCTGGTCCATGTTCACAGGACCCGCCCACTCAGCTCATTCTCCTTTCTAAGTTGTTTCCTCCTTCGACAGAGCTTCCCCCGTACCTGATCTAATGTGCTTGCTGGGCCCTTCCCATCCTATCCTGCTCCAGCACATGGAGCCTCTTTGCTTCATTCACTGTGGAACGTCTACTATTCAGACCAGTTCACGGCACTATGGAGTTCTAAGCGATTACTGAAACATGGATCTGTAGTGGACATAAGGCAGATGGAATGCATCCAGGGATGAGGGAGGCCATGGCTGCTCCCTGGGAGCTCATGGTCTTGTGTAGTCAAGCCTGAGATGTGCCCCTGCTCAGGGCCAGCAGCATAGCATCACCTGGGAGGATAAAACTTCTCAGGCCCCACTTAAGTTAGCAGCCATCAGGGTGGGAACAGCAGCCTGTGTTGGAACAAGCCCTATTGGCAGGCCTGATGCACGTGGGAGTCTGAGTCTCATAGTTCCAGTGGGAGAGACAGACTTCAGAGAAGCAGTTTCAGTACCCTGAACCTTCATGGCATCAGCGAATGCTAGGGATTCCAGGTAAAGGCAAGCCTTTAGAGCAAGCAAATTTTCCTGCCCATGTGTCCTCTTCCATTTTCTGATATTAGTCACTGCTCTTTCTTTTCAATTGCTTGTTTGTTTGTTTTCAGGTGGGGTTTTATGTAGCCCAGGCTGGTCTGAAACTTGTTTTGTAGGCTGGATAGCTGAGGTTGGGCCTTGAATTTATTCATGACTCTCCTGTTCCATGTCTCAAGTGCTAGGACTACAGATGTATATCCCATCATCCTTGGCCATCTTTATTCTAAAGTGAGTGAAGTTATTATAGTCTGAACAGAAGGGGAAAACAAAAAAACAAAAACAAAACAGCCAAAGGAGCTGAATCCCGGCTTAACCAGTTTTCTAAATCCAGTTGAGCAAGGCTGCAGCTCTCTGGAGGCTGGCCCAAGCTGCCTGCTGTTGAAACTACTAGGGAGTCTCGAGGCAGATGGGAACAACAGGCCCAGTGTTGCCTGGTGAACGCCAGAGAGACCTAGACAATAGAAGCCACTCACACTACAAGGATTTAGTACAGAGTCCAGATCGAAACCTCAGTGGAAAGTTAATGTTGGTCCAAGAACAGGCCAGGCAGATTTTGGCCCCACTCTGTCTGTGCTGACCACGTGTAAGCAGCTTGGCCTGAGGTTTCTGGCTGCTAACAAGAACTGCTGTCAGGCAGGATTTTAGCCAGCACCAGGGGCTGTTTTGCTACTGCCTGGTCAAACACTGGTTGGCCTGTCCAGGTCTTTGATTTCAGCTTCGATAAGAGAAGACCTCCTGGACAGTCCTACCTCATAGCCATCTACTGAGCAGGGCTGTATGAGAGTTTAATTGCCCTGAATACCATGGAATTGCTATCGGCGGATAAATCAACAGGAAGCTCTTGGAAAATTAGGTAGACCTTAATCTCATTTTAGGACTTGGAGTCATTGCAAGAAAAGTTTTCAAAAAGGAAAAAAAAAAGGGAAAGAGGGTAGAAGTGGGGGAAAAAAGATGGGTAGGAAAGAGAAGAAAGGGAAAGAGAGATAGAGAGAGAAAGAGAGAGAGAGAGGAGAAGTGGGAATGTGGAGGGGAGGAAAAAAAAGGAAAGGGGAGAAGAAGGGAAGAGAGCAGTGAATTCAGTCAGGATTTATTGCAGTGAAATTATTGGCTATTTTGAATCTTTCAGAGTAGGCAGAAGCCCATATGAAAACAGTTAAATGCTATTCGAAGAGAATCCAATATGTTAAGAACATGATAGGGGAGACTGAATGGAAAATTCTGTAATTGCTGTGTTCATATTTCATGGTAAAATATATTCAAGATTAACTGTATTCTAATAGAATAGTACATTGATCCAAAACAGTTGGGGGCAGCCTGGTTGGGTGGAAGAAGATAGTGTGTTCGCAACATTCCCTGCCCTACATGGCGAGTTTTGAATTTCTTCTTTCATAGCATTGAACTACCAGTCCTCAAATCAGCATCTCCAGGAAAGAAAACTGATCAGCAGCCCTGTTTCTGCTCAGGTGGGGTGTGCTGGCCACCCTGGGAGTTGGGAGGGTCTACGCAGTCCCCTAAGGCCCTCTGGTGGCTTTCATAGCCATCCACTGAGTTTGGAAACCAGTCAGATTTTCTGGAAATATACACAACGTTAAACCGCAGGCAGAGTTTTAGGTATGTTGTAAACATTCTCACAGTGAGAGCAAAAATAGTCCCCTTTGATTCACTGCCTGACAGTTCTTGCTCTTAAGAGTGGCTAAGAGGAGCAAAGGAGCTGGGGATGGAATGGATGGGGGTGGGGCGTGAGGAAGGAGGAAGAGCAATGTTGGGAGTGGAGAAGAGAGAGGAGGGAGAGAAGGAGGGGAAGAGCAGGCAGAGGTGGGGGAGAGGGAAAGGAGAAAGGAGAGAGGCTGGGAGAGAAAGGAGGGAGAAAAGGAGGATGAGTATGAGGATGAAGAGAAGAGTCTTGTCAGTAGTGGTCCTCTGTCTTGGAGGAAAGGAGTTTTAAGCTAACAAGAAACCTGAAATACCTTGGACTGTTAGACCTGCTAAGACGTTCAGATCTTCAGGGTAAAGTTCCTGGCAGGATCCTCTGGGAACAAAGACGCCTGGGCTGTATGACGATAACCAAAGCTGGCAGAGCCCCTGGCTGCTTGCCTGCCTAGTCTTCTGACCTCATAACTTCAGTTGGATTGTGGGTTCATGCAACTAAGAGCATGAGACAGGAACTAAAGTCTCAGCAGACATCCAGAGTGCGTTTCCTAGCTGGGCTATTTAGCCTGGCCTTCCTGTGAGGGGATTTCCCAGGCTTTTCCAATTCTCAGTGTATCTTTCATTGGGGATAGAACGATAACTGCAGCCCATGGATCTGTGGCAGGAAGCCTGAAGAAGAAATGCCTGTGCTATTTAGAATCTACAGACATAAGAGGAAGATATTTAAACAACCACACTACTAATTTGGTTAATATTTTAATGTCAAACTTTTCCATTGAGTTAGTTATTGACATTTTTGTTCTACTGCCCTCTGCTTTATTTCACTACATATTTATAGTTTAACAGTTATTTTTTAAAACTAGCACTTTTAACTGAATTCTGAAAATGTAGTGAAGGATATCATAGTGGGTAAATTGCCTGCCTTGCAAGTACAAGGAACCAAGTTCAATCCCCAGAACCCAAGTAAACATTCCAGGCATGGCAGTGCCCTTTGGTAATCATGGCAGAGTCAGGAGAATCCCCAAGGAGCTTATCTAGTCTAGAGTGGGTAGGTGACTTCCAGGTCAAAGACCTTGTCTCAAAGAAGGCACACAGCTTTCCTGAGGATACCACTTATTGTTATCACTTCCCCATGCACACACATGAATTAAAAATATAAATACCTATTTAGTTTTTCTTCATATATCTATTTCCCCAAGAAGTTGATATCTTTAGAAGGGTTTTTCTTCTGGGTCTGCAGAATCATAGTTTGAGCCTATCTTCTTTGCTTTACTTAATGATATCAATCCAGAAATTTCGGTCTTCAAAAAAATTCCTGGTTCTGTTTCAGTTAGGCTCATTGAACACTAGGTTAATTGCTCAAGTTTAGAAAAAAATGCATATTTTTTTTCAAATTTGGTTTTCTCATTTGCAAATTAATTATAACAGCCACTATATGAAATGCATTGATTAAAGTTAAATTTGGAAAAAAATTAAAAGTTTTCAAAAATTAAACTTAGAACAATCCCTATCCCAGTGCCAGGAATCTTGTGAGTACCATAGAAATGTTAGGCAGTTGGCTTAGTTAGTCATTCAATCATCCAATGTTTATTTGTTGATTATTCAGTGCTATATTCCCTTTGACTTTGTAACTACAGTCTCTTTTGTCTGTATGTTTCTCGCCTCTTTGCTTAATTTAACTGTACCCTTCAGGTCTGAACTCAAGTGCTATTTTCTGTTGGAATTTCCCTTGGGCCCCTAGAAGAGACCAGCTTCTCCATGTCCTGAGATCATTTCTTAATTATATTTATCAGAGTTTGTAATTATGCACTTGGCTTTTATTATCTGATGACCCTCCCCAATGGACTATATACTTCATAAGAGCCTAAGAGTATAGAGAATCAGGGTGACTTTTGCTCACCATAATACTCTCAGTGACTAGCAGAGAGTATATTCATGAAATAGGGGCTGCCTGAACCAATAAATAAATGTGCCATCATTGTTCTGAACATTAGGGAGTCAAAGATCAACATTCCCTTCTGTATGGGGCTTGGAGCCAAAACCAGGTTGAAATCTGGTCTAGAATGAACTTCTGCACAGGTCAGAGATAGGGACAGCCCCACTTACAGTGATGACAATTCAGAGACTCACATAGCCTGTTGGCCTAATTACTGGCACTGGCAGCTACCAAGCAACTAAAAGCAGGGCCCAAACCCAATGAGAATCTGCCCACTGAAGCAGCATAAAGGGTCTCACTCACTTCAGGGAACTGTTTTTGGGGACCCTGTTTGTCTCCTTTCATTGATTCAATAATTTACTAGTAGTGTTTCTGTAAAACTTTCTCTTTTCCTGCAAATTAAGTTTGCATTTACTAACGAACTCAGATCCATCGGTGTCTTGGACTGTTTTCTAGGGTTTGGGCTAGTCTACTGTTTGGGACATGATATATCATTGCACCTTCAAACCAAACCTTGATGGATATTATTACATACATGCAATCCAACACATAATGTGTAGAGAGAGGTGGTGGAGACTGCATCACCCCCCTACCCAGAACTTGTATCTGTTTGTATCCATTTCCTTTTGAACATAAGAACAATAGCTTATATTGGTAAACACCATCCACATCCGCTTTGTAAGGAGAGCAGCTACTTCATAAATGGCTCTAGCAATAACAAACAGAGAATGGCAGTCTGGACCCCCATGTGTCGCTGCAGCTGAACTGCTCCCTTCACCTAGGCTCCAGCCAGCTCACCTCCCCGTTTCCTGGTGTAAGTCTTGAATGAAAACTTACTTCTTCCAGATGATGCCAGAACTCATGCTTTTTATGACTTCTCTTTGCTTCACAGGCAATGCACCCCCTTCCTGGGTTTCCGTGGCAGAGCTGGAAGCCTTCCCAGGAAGGGACAGATGCTCTGAGACGTGGTTTGTCTAAGGAGAGTAGCAGATTTCACTCCTAGTCCTGTGTCTACATTGATTCTTAATTCACAGGAAACTGACTGCAGATTTGCTTAAACAATGAGCAGACTTAAAATTCCACATAATAAGAGACCCTAAGCTATGCTGGCCTTCAGGGATATTTAGCTGAGCATTACAAATGATAAACCCCTAAAGAGCAAACATGAGTCACATGACCACCATGGTCTCAAAGCACTTGCTGATTGGCTTGTAACTCAATTTCTCGACCAATCACTGACATGGAAGAATTGATTTATGTAAATGACTTATACCAGTGGTTCCTGGTTCTCTGTGAAATTGGCACTCAATAAATTTATAACTGTTTCAATGATTTGGAAAAATAGGAAGAGGCTCTATGTATCTTAAAAATTATGAACAATTCTGCAATGTCATCTCACACAATAAGAAACTGTCCTTTAGTCTGAAGGACTTCTTTTTTAAAAACAGCTTTACCAAGATATAATTTAAAAACTACATAATTGATGCATTTAAGGGACATAGTCCAATACATCTTCGAGCTGTGTAATTAGCACTTTAACTTTAGAACAGTTTCATGAACATTCTCTGATCCCCTCCTAAGAAACAAACAAACAAACACACAAACAGGCATTGAATTACTTAACTGTCTACCTTTTACCCCAGGGACCTGCTGACACCTCTGCTCTCTGTTTTTAGGTTTGCTTATTCTGGATATCTGATATAAGTGGAAAGAAGAAGTCACCTTTGGTGACTGGCTTCTATTGCTTAGAATAATAGCTGCAAACTTCTCCTGTGTTGTAGAGTTCAGCAGTACCGTTGCTTTAATCCCAAATGATGCTTCACTATACATATAAACAATACTTTAAAAATTCATTATGTGTATGTCTCTCTCTCTCTCTCTCTGTGTGTGTGTGTGTGTGTGTGTGTGCGTGTGTGTATATGTGTTATACATGTTCATGTGTGTGGGCACATGTTCTTGTGGGTGTATACGTGTCTGTGTGGACATCCAGAGGCTAGAGGTCCATATGTATTTCTTAATAGAATTCCATCTTCTTTGTTTGAATAAGGGTCACTCTCTGAAACCTCAAGCTCAAAGATTAGACTAGAATGCTCAGTCTTCAGGACCCTGTCCCTCTTGGATCTTTCTGTCTCTATTTCTCATCTACAGGTGTATATCATTGCATTTGACTCTTTGTATGAGTGCTGGGAATTCAAATTCAGTTCCTCGTGCATGTGTGACAAACATTTTACCTACTGAGACTTTCTCTCAGCCTAGATAAGCCATATTTTTAATTCATTTATCAGGTGATGAACATCTGGACTGCTTCCACTTTTCAGCTGCCTTGATTGTTGTTTTGATATTGATGTGCACATATATCCAGGAGTACAACTGATGGGTCAGACGGTAGCTTGAAATATGGGAGGGACTGCTAGATTGTGTTCCAGAGCAGTTGAACAATTGTCATTCTTTCCTGGTTTGTAGATGAAAATATGGCTGCTTATGTTCTGTGACCATGATTTTCATAAATATGCAAAGCATTGTTTGCAAGCAACCCCTGTTCACTGCTCTTTCCAAGGATGCAACCTTGGAAACTGTATTCTCATTTGTAACATTACCAGGACTTGTTTGATATTCAGAAAAAAACTAAGCTATGAGTTGTTATCTGAGTTAAGAACAAACACACCTATGTAAGAGGGTCACTTGTTTGTTTCCCAGCTGCCCAGCAGCTCAGACCCGTAACCCATTGCCATTATTTTATATTTTACTAAGAGGCTTGTGGCCTACAGGCAAGGTTCCAACTGGTGGCTTGTGTCTTTCTCTTCTGGTGGCTCCATGGTTCTCTCCAAACTCCACCCTCTTTCTCCCAGCATTCAGTTTGGTTTTCCCCATCTACCTCTGTTCTTCCCTGCTCTGCTATAGGCTCAAGGCAGTTTCTTTATTCGCCAATGGTGTTTACAGCATACAGAGGGGAATCCTACATCACCTCCCCTTTTCTGTTTAAATAAAAAGGAAGGTTATAACTTTAACATAGTAAAATTACATATAACAAAACAGGTATCAAGCAAGAATTACAGTTACAACATTTCTATCTACTTTATCGTTTATTATAACTAAGGAAAACTATAACTATAGCTATCTATTCTTCAACTCTATCAAAGACTCCAGAAGGATATAATATTACCTAAGTAAACAGGAAGTGCATTGTAAACCACTTCCAAAACTCTAGAATTGACAGAGACTTCTTGCTGCCTGGACAGACACCCGATGTTCTTCTGTACTGTTGGAGGATCCATCTTTAGCCTACAGGGCCATAGTATCCAGCAGACTTTTCCACGAAGCAGAAAATTTCAAAGACAGTTCTGCCTATATTGGCAGTTTGTCAGTCACTTTCTTCTAGGTCCTGCAGAATGTCTGGCAGACTCTTTCATAAAGCAGGAACCCCGAAGGACTATTTCAGTTTCACCATTAGACAAGTTCAGCAGTCATTTCTCTGTGGGTCTTGCATGTTCAGTTCATACAGCATACCATCAAGCAGTCCAGACAAGAGCAGTTTCTTTCCCAAGTGGCTAGCAAACTCCATATGGAGTCTCTTTGATGCTTATCTTCCTCTTGAAGCAATTGGTGCTGCCGGGAGTAGATGTGTCCCATTGCCATGAAAAGGCCTAAGTTCTTAAAACATTTTAAATGCCATATTCTGTAGTCCTTGAAAAGTTTGAAGAATGCCTATCCATCTGAAATACATCTCTGTACATCTAGAAAACCTAACTAACATGACTACAAGCTTGACTCTTATAGATGACTATCTATTAACCTATATTTCTTAATTATGCATTACATTTTTAAATGATCTTTACAACATAATACCTTAATCAAGATCAGAAATACATATACACAGTACAAAAAATTGACCTTAACTTTGTATCAATAAACCAAGAACCATACCAATGCAAATCTCTATAGCATATCCCCCTTTAACTGTTTAAACAAACATTTATAAATGACCATTTAGGAAATTTGTGTGTCATTCTCTCCAAACTGCTTCCTGCTTTTTGTTGAGTGAAGTAAATTTTGGGGGGTGTTCAAAGTGACCTTTCAGGGGGTCTTAGTCCATCAAACCACATTAGTCTGGAAGGATTCCACAGGTTCTCATCTTCTATGGAAATAAAAGAAGAACCTCTTTTTCAAAGCAACATATCCTTAGACCCAAATTTTGAAGATAAGATATCTTTAAAGTATATATGTTGGTTTCTTAGTTCCTTCACAGTCAAAAAGTTCAAAGAAAACACAATAATATACATAATCCAGACTGAATACATATATTCCATCTTTACATGGCTTATTTTTCTTACTCTATTACTTTTTCTATAAGTTTAATATTTATTTTATTATCTTTACTCCTTTAATCTATGATTGTCTGTACTTTTATATTACATTTACTGTCTCTTTCCTCTTTTTCTTCTTTCTCCCAAGCCTACATGCATTTTTGAAACACACTGTGTCTCATTTAGAGGTCTTTTTTTTTTCTATGAATCTGTCCTGTGTATATCTTAATTCTTTTCTGAGCAGGATGGCTTCTTAAAATGCTAAGTGCTTCTTAAAAACCTAAGAGGTGGCATTGCTAGGGCAAATACAGTACTGTCTGTTTGCTTTGCCATGTCTGACATGATGGAAGTCTGTTCACTGCCTCTGAGACTGCAGGGTGGGAGCCATCCTCACCACCTCAACTCTGATAACCAGTTGGCCCATGCTGCCACCAAGTAATTTGTAGAACACTGTCCAAAAACCCTATTTAAATGCTTGGCCTCCTCAAAGAGCCAGAGTTCACACTGGCAGCATGGCTCAGGAACCTGCCATTTCAAAACCACACAGCTTT
Source organism: Ondatra zibethicus (assembly GCA_004026605.1). Taxonomy (NCBI): domain Eukaryota; kingdom Metazoa; phylum Chordata; class Mammalia; order Rodentia; family Cricetidae; genus Ondatra; species Ondatra zibethicus. The sequence continues at coordinate 10,239 of PVIU01005084.1, forward strand.
TTTTCTTTTGCTACTGCTGAATCTTAAAGGAACTGTGGCACACCACCAGCAAACAGCAAGAAGCTGTGTTAAACTCTGACCTTTTTTGTTTGGTTGGTTTTTGTGTGTGTATGTGTGTGGTGTGTCTAGAATTCCATTTCAAGCTCTCTCAGGTTTTATGTGGATTTAGTGAGTACACGTTGGAACACCAATTTGTAGTAAGAGGGTTGCTTGTTTGTTTTCCAGTTACCTGGCAGCTCAGACCTGAAATAACCATACAGAAACTATATTAATTAAATCACTAGTTGGCCCATTAGCTCTAGCTTCTTATTGGCTAACTCTTACATATTAATTTAACGTATTTCCGTTATTTTATATTTTACCATGAGATTTGTGGCCCACCGGCAAGGTTCACTGGTAGCCTACCAGCAAGCTTTCAACAGGCAGCTTGTGTCTTTTTCCCCTGGCAGCTCCATGGCTCTCTCCAAACTCCACCATTCTTCACTCAGCACTCAGTTTAGTTTTCCCCACCTACCTCTGTTCTTCCCTGCTCTGCTATAGGCTCAAAGCAATTTCTTTATTCTTTATTCACATCATACAGAGGAGAATCCCACATCATCAGACTGTTTCTATAGTTTTGACCAGGGAGAATTTAGCTCCTCAATGGTTATTTGCACATCTCCCAAGCTAATGTTTAGTGTCTGGGGAAAGTTACCACTGGCCCCTAGCAGGTAAAGTCCTGAACTAGATCCACATCTAGTCCCAGTCTGAACAGTGTCTAGGACTGGCACCTATTCATAGTTCTCCAGCTCAAAATGTTCATTGTTTCCATTAATAGACAGAAATATGTTACATAAAATATTATGCTCTTAAGAGGAGCTGTGCCTGGACATTTTGTGGCTAAAAATCATGTAATCTTATTAGATACAACTCTAAGTTATCCTTTGTATAATTATGGGATTATGGATCATTTTATGCCATATATGTAGATTTATTTATCTCTGAATTTCATCTCTGCATAATGCTGGGAGTTGCTACATGTTGAAGTTACTAGAATGACAGCCAATGGGTTGGAATCCTTGGGTTTGATGCTCAGTGCTCTAGCGAGATCAGCTTCCTTCAAGATAAATGGGCCCTCTGGGGCACGAATAGACACCTGAGTGATCTGGAGCTCTGTAAGGAAGAAGGATCCAAAAGGGGATGCTGTACAGTCATTGGTACAATTGAACAAAATTTCAAATATTTTCCAAGATTTTGATTCATAACCCTGTACGTTCTCTTACCCTCTCCTTTTTTATTCTCCCCTTCTTCCTTTCCCTTCCTCTTGTCTCTCTGATATTTTTGTAGAGTTCATTATTTACAACAAAAAGCACTCACAAGTAAAACCCAGGCAAGCAATAACTCTAATGGCTGGAAACAGTCCAGCACCTTCTCAAACACAAACAACTGTTCCTGATTTCGTTGAAGCCCATTTTGTCCATTGCTTCTTATCAGCAGATGTTGCTGCCATTTGCTCTTCTTAGACCATGACACTGGACAAGAAAAATAGATGGTATTCAGCTACCTGTGAGCCACAGAAACTCCATGAAAGAGCCTTCATGGGTTGGGTGAGAGTGGAACACGTTTCTGGCCCCTGCGAAATCAGTGCTCTGAACGTTTCCTGTGCTCATTGTGGAGCAATGCATTTCCTCACTGGTCTGTGAGGAAGGCTCTTTTCTAGAGATGCCCCATTTACCTTTTCTCTGCAGACTTCCATACTTCTGCATACATGGGAAGCCCAGCATGACTATGACATTGTATGTGTAAGCCAGATTCCCTGTGAACTAGAAAGGTGGTTAAACTGGTAAAGTGCTTATCTTACAGGTATATGAACCTGGAGTTTGACACCAGAATCTGTGTTATAAAAGTGAGACATGATGGCATAGGCTTGTAATTCCAGATGGCATATACTTATAATTCCCAGAGACCATTGGACAGCCAGGCTAGCCTATTGGCAAGCCATTGAGAGACCCTGTCAAAAAATAAAAGGGTAGATACCACTTGAGGAACATGAATGATACTCTTAGGAGTTTGATGGTTGTCTGGGAACCAACATTTTAAAAACACGCCTCCCCTTTTCCACTCTACTTTTCACAATTCTCCCTTAGACTGAATGGCTCTGGTACCTCCCCCCTTCCCCCAGACTGAGGCAAGAGATGGGGAAGTAAACACTGCCAGTATATCCTGCTGCAGTGAGCTTGCTCAGATCCATGTGTCAGCTCAGCTTTCTGAATGCTTACAGAGGACTAGAAAGTTGGCTCTTCTGGGGCTGGCTGACATTCCCCTGCAATGGAATTTCCTATGCTGCAGAACTTACGGCCAGAGGCATGCTGTGTGCAGATTTTGTTTTTACTCAGTAAGTTTTCCTTGAACTGGACTTGATTGAGCCACAGTTAGGAATGGAGCCTGAAGGTGCTGCCAATGCCATCAGCTGCAAAGCAGACATCCAGAATGGTTTACAGTGTGGGAAAAAATACCTACTGTGGCTTGTGAATGGATACAGCGCCAACAATTATTGATTATGCTGGCTACATGGTGAGATATATTTCTTGTACCCTGGCAGAGGAGTTAACCTTAATAAAAACTAGAACTGGAAGAAATGATGGATGTATTTAGATATGTAGCTGACTCCCAGTGGGCTCCGTCTGCTCTCTGTGTTTCCAATAGACTTTGACACAGAGGAGAAAACACATTAGAAGAAGAAATCACTGGAGCAGAGAAGGTTTGGCTTCTCCATGCCCAACACCAAAGGCATTTTGAACGAGAAAGAAAGCAGGTCTCAAGGATATGAGAAGCTGTTGTGCTGTGGAGAACAGTCACTTCAGCTGAGGTGGCTTATGGGTGGGGAGAGATGACCCAGATTCAAGACAGTGAATCAGAGGGAGGCTGAAAGGAGATACATTTCTGGTGGCAGATGGCTGTCTTGCCTTTTTCTGTCTGGGAGTGGTGGAGTTTTATTAAAGAGGAGTAGGTGACTCATAACAGTGTTATAGAAAACTAGAGAGAAAGGAGATCCAGTGAAGGCCACAGGGGGCTTCAGAAAGACGGAGATGGGCATGTACCTATGATGGTGACAGACATTGCCAATCATACAGCTGTCTTCAACTCTAGGCAGCCGTGAACTATTGATCAGAGTTAACATTCCAGCTAAACAAAAATGAAGGCTAAGGAGATATCTCAGTTGGTACAGAGCGTGGCACACAACTGTGAGGACCTAGGTTTGATCCCCAGCACTCCAAAAAGCAGAAGCTGGGGTGGTGGTGCATGTTCGTAATCTCAGAGCTGGGAAACCGAGACTGGAGGACCCCAGGGGTTTTCTGGTCAAGAAGTCCATCCTAATTGGCTAGCTCTAGGTCCAGTGAGAGAACTTGTCTCAAAAAAATAAAATGAAATGTGATTAATGAAGACACCTGACATTGGCATCTGGCTTTTATGAAATGTTTGCAGGCATACATTCACACACACACACACACACACACACACACACACACACACACACACACACACACACAATCTTTCCACCCCCTTATTGTCTTCCCTGAGCCTTAGGTGTAGGGGTTGTGCTGTGGACGCATCGGCTGGGGCTACGTATCCCATGGTCATTGTTCTCTGCACTTAAGTGAATTGTGAATCTCAGTGATGACTTCTATATCCAATGTGTATGCCTGTCAAAGACTCCTTAGCCTCTTCCTGATTTCTGATCACTTGCTCCTTTTATAAGGTTGTAAAATAATTTACACAGAAACTTGTTTTTTTCTTTTTCAATAGATTTTTATGTAGCACTATGTGAATGGATTCTTGGAGATTCAGGACCCCTCTATTTGTTTTTTAGGTTTTTTTTTTTTTTTTTTTTTTTTTATCTTCAGGAGTTTGGCAAAAGCTCTATGTGAAACAGAAACGACCATCCTTTTTTTTTTCTTAAGGAATATTAAACCCTCTGAGCATAACTCTGGCTTTTTGGTATCTCTGGAAACACACATTTGAATAATAGCCACAGCTGTCACATTGATAAGTTGTCATGCTGTGGACCCTATGCGTAGGGCTTCAGTAAGATTACCCCGCTAAACCTTTGCATGTCTTCAGAAGTAAACACTGAGGTTCAGAGGAGTTGAGCAACTTCCCTGAGGTCACATAGGTCCTGGCCAAGCTACTATTCAGATTCCAAGAGCCAGACACCCAAGCCTCAGTTTGAAGTTAGCACGTATAGTCTCGTGAGGCCCTCTCCTCCCTTTTCCCCTCTTCTCAGTCTGGCGAATAAGAAATGATGTGAAGGCTCAGCGCAGACAGACTTCATTCTCGAAATTGCTGGTGTGGAGACTCCTGTTAGCCACCACCTCCTCTCCCTCTCTTTGCTGAGGGTGAGCTGTGTGGCGAGGAAGCATGCAGAAACTGTAAGCTGACACCTCGTGGCCTAGCTGCCATGACTTATGAGCACACATCAGACACACAGTTGCCAAACGCCCTTGCATGACACTCATTTTCCTCAGGTCCCAGCTGCCTGAGAGCCCTGAAAGAAAGCCGAGGCCAGCTCTGGGGTCAGGCGAGCAAACAGATGGAGATGAGGAGAGGTGACACTCGATCAGGCCTTTGCATCTGCTGGGCCTGCCAGGGCTGCTTGGGCTGCCTGATGTCTTGACCCTGCTAATCCTGGTGGTCATCCTTATGCCGGCTGTGTTCTGTCACTCATCCTCGGCCCTGGGGTGACTTCTGCTTACGGAGGCTCTCCTTGTACGGAGAGATGATGCCAGTTCCATCGTACTGCTAACATTAGTGTATCTACGTTTTACCCTTCCTGTGTTTTGTCACCTGACACTAACAACTCACACTATCTTTGTGGGGGCTAACTAAACTTTTAGGAATTTCGTAACAGAATGAAAGATACAGGTTTGAGTGAGGGAGGTCCTCTGCTGTCCATGAGCAGACTTCATCCACTCACTCCCATCTCTAGCAGCCACCGAGTACTTATGATTGCCAGTCGGCCTTATTAGATGGGCCCCTGCCAAACCAGAAGGGAAAATAATTTCATCCAGTGCTCCAGTCACACATATACTCTACAAGAGGAAAAATAGAGCTGGCACAAACAGACCTGTAAAATTTCAACCCAAGCAAAGTTATATTCAAGAAGTGAGGACTATGGAGACACTAAAAACTGAATTCTATTCAGTCCACTACTGAGACCAGAAAGAAAAGACAGGGAGGTGAGATGGGCACAGGTTAGATCATGGAGAACCATGTCGGGGAACATGGGTTTTATCTGGTTGTAATGGAATGCATAGAAGGTCTGAAACAAAGGAATGATATACCATGGATGGTGATTCAAACCTTTTCTCATAATCAGAGGCTATTTTAGACAGACCTAGGAATGGAAAAAGTAGAGAATGAGACCATGACAATATTATGGAAAAAGAAAGATGATTGCAGTAGTAATGGAGGGAAGTCACGGTATCCCACAGATTACTTCTGGTCCTATAGGATCCAAATGACAACAGGCTGACGCCCTAGGTAACAAGTTTAAAAGTTCTAAAAACAATGCATTCAAAATTTTACTTCTGCACCCTGCAAAATGCCAAGCCAAGCCCAGTAACCTGAACCCCACATAATGGAAAGAGATAGTATTTCCTTCAAAATGTCCTCTGATCTATACATGAGTAGACATGCATGCATGTGTACATGTATAAACACATACACACACATAAATAAATAAATGCAAAAACATTTATGTAGTATAAGAAGTAACTGAAGAGCTGAACATAGATTTTTCTAACAGAACATTCTATGGCATGTTGATCACAACAGAAGAAAATTACACTCTGAATATCTTGACTATTCAACCTAGAAACACGTGTAACACATCATAATTTGCTAAATAATGTTATCCTATGAAATAACTATCAAATTTATAAGATAAATGTATTTTATATGGTAAGTAGAAATAGAGTTTACACACCAAGATGGACAATAAGATGCCATTTTTACTACATTTGCAAAGAGAAAGTCTATCAAGACCTACAGATTTGCAGAGTGCTTCCTCAGGTGCTAGAACTGGTAGGTGATTAGCAGTCACATACCTGTTGCACAAATTGTTTAGCTTGTTTCTACTATATACTAGGATATTTCTAGAATAATTATAGTATAAAGTATATAAACTAGCACATTACTATAATTAAGAAGTTAATTTGAAAATTATCCCTACATATAGTTAGCAATTACCAACAATGTTAAATATGATTGATATAAATAGAATCTGTATTATATTTGTACATATATCTACCTATCTTTTTATCTATATATATGTGTTATGCTTTAAACATAACTGTCTTCAACAGTGAACCTTCGAGTATTATATATACATAACTGGTTCTATATGTTTTAATGTGATATTTTTTATTAATTCTTTGAGATTTTATAAAATATATTTTTATTATATTGACCCCCAACTCCTCTTCTCCCTACCCTTCCTCTACTTCATGTCCCTTTTATCATTTTTTGTTTCTTCTTTGTGTTTTTGTTTATAATCTTTATTCACATCCTTCTGGAAGTTCTTTCTTATTTCCCTCTTTTTACTTAAATTCATTTTTCCAAAAATGGGAGAACTATATTATTTTTCATTAAGCTTCCTTTATGTTCAAGAACAATAGGCAACAATTCAATCAAGACCACAAATACATACTGGTGTTTCAACTGAGTTTATATATCTAGTCAACCAATTACTGTCTCTTGCACAGTGTGCATTTATTTTGTAATTTTCTCTCTGCCATTTTGAACTTTTATTGTTCTTGCCCTTTGTGCTTAAGCTATAACTACAGACAACACTTTGTGCCCTGTTCCTTTCCAGATAGTTATTTTATATCTTTGCGACTGACCATGTAGACACCATACTTATTGGGAACAGACATGTTGTTTTCTGACTTGCCTTATGTCAATGCCTATGTAATGTTTCCAACCTAACTGGTGTTCCACAAATGAAAAGGTATATATTTCCAATGTAAGAGAGATAGTTTAAAGCATTTACCCGGGAAGTTTTGGCCAGCCAAAACATTGCCCAATCTAAACAGGTTTCCAGTTTACCAGGAGCCAACAAGTTCTACAGATGTACTCAAATTTAGTTGGGAAATTAGAAAAAATGCTTTTAGAGACTCATAGGAGTTACCTCTACCTCCTTATAGGCTATGTGGGAGATCCAAGGTCTTCATACATAAGACCTGAAGTGAAAGTCAGATGTAATTAAAAATACACATCTTACAGATGTCTGGATGCTGTTCAGATTTCTAAAAGGGTGATAGAAAATATGGTTGCTTTCCATATTTTTAGAGAAGGAAAAGAGGGTGAGGGGCATCATGGCCCGTCATTCTCCTTATTGAAGGAGTATGTTCAAGTGATGTGTTGAATTTGGAGTGTTATCTCAGCTGCTTGTTTTTCTTTGTAGTGGCACTGCTCACAGCCTGCAGCACAAAACACAGCAACTGGAGGACCACGTGCTTTGTCCCAGGAGATGAAAAGTCTTTATTATTTTTAGCATACGCTAAGTAAGTCCATGTGAATACAACATAAATGTAAGCACAATTTATGAGAATGAGAAAAACATAAAACCTTGAGACTCCCTTCCTAACTCCAAAAATAGGACAAAGTTCTCAGATTTTTTTCTACATCATCTTTTTATTTTTTCAAAAGGATTTTAATGTTACTTATCTTCCTTTTTCTTTCATAAGTACTCTCTAACTACATCCAGCTGTCTGGCTTTGTTTATAATAACCTGTTTACTTATCATCAATTTAAACACATGATCTGAACATCTGTCTCCTTCTAACCCTTATTTGCTTTTGTTCTTCATGTTAGCTTGAACATGAAGTCAACATCTTTCTCTCTGGAGCTCTGAGGTGCTGCTGAGGCCCCACGGGTGTTTCCTTGTAATGGAGTTGAGAGGTGTGTTTAGCTTAAAATTTTACATTCCCTACCCACTACTAAATTAGTATTGGGGAAAAGAGAAAACGGGAAGAAGAAAGACAGAAGGAGCAAAACACAAGAAAAGGTCTGTGTTACACAGGCAGAGGAGGAACTGGGAAAGAAAGTTGCTTTGTTTTGCCAGACAAAGACAGGCTATCAACTTTCAGAAATGTGCATTCCCAAGACAACTGCTCATGTCTGCTAAGATGTCTACTTCTTTGAACTTACATACCAGAAAGTTTTTTTCTTCTTTGTATCAAAAAGATGAAGACTACAGTTAATAATAGCATATGTATTATTTAAGTAACATTAGAGTGACAATTTCATTGATTCCAACAATTATATTTTATAAAGAATGGTAATGAAGGCATGCAGAACTGAATGGGCGAGTACTAAATACAACCTATACAAATACAAGCTTTGGTTGACTATTTTTCAAAATCATGAACTTACATGTTTGCATATAAAATATATGCATGTGCTTGTACTTATTTATGAGCATATGCATAAATTTGCTAGTTATTTAAATAGATCCATATATTGATAAATCAATGAGAACCTGGCACTTCTCAAACAAGACTGATTATTTGTGACAAAAATAGTTTGCATTAAAGAGATAGATATTCAACATATAGAAGAATGAAAATAGATCCATATCTATCACCGTGCATAAAAGTTAAGTCCAAATGGATCAAAGATCTCAACATAAAGCCAGCCACACTGAACCTTATAGAAGAGAAAGTGGGAAGTACACTTGAATGCATTGTCACAGGAGACAACTTCCTAAATATAACCACAGTAGCACAGACACTGAGAGAATCAATTAATAAATGGTACCTCCTGAAACTGAGAAGCTTCTGTAAAGCAAAGGACACAGTCAACAAGACAAAACAGCAGCCTACAGAATGGGAAACTATCTTCACTAAACCCACATCAGACAGAGCACAAATCTCCAAAATATACAAAGAACTCAAGAAATTGGTCATCACAGGAACAAATAATCCAGTAAAAAAAATGAGTACAGACCTAAACAGAGAACTCTCAACAGAGGAATCTAAAATGGCTAAAAGACACTTAAGGAAATGTTCAACATCCTTAGCCATCAGAGAAATGCAATATCAAATCAAAACAACTCTAAGATTTCATCTTACACCTGTAAGAATGACCAAGATCAAAAACACTGATGACAGCTTATGCTGGAAAGGATGTGGGATAAAGGGAAAACTCCTCCATTGCTGGTGGGATTGCAAACTGGTACAGCCACTTTGGATATCAGTATGGTGATTTCTCAGAAAATTAGGAAACCACCTTCCTCAAGACCCAGCAAGACCACTTTTGGGTATATACCGAAGAGATAATCATGTCACAAGAACATGTGCTCAACTATGCTCATAGCAGCATTGTTTGTCATAGCAAGAACCTGGAAACAACCTAAATGCCCCTTGACTGAAGAATGGATAAGGAAAATGTGGTACATTTACACAATGGAGTACTACACAGCAGAAGAAAATGACATCTTGAGATTTGCAGGCAAATGAATGGATGATGTGGGAGTCCCCTCTGTGTGCTGTGATTGCCATTAATGAATAAAGAAACTGCCTTGGCCTGTTGATAGGGCAGAACTTAGGTAGGCGGGGAGGACTGGATGGAATGCTGGGAGAAGAAGGGTGAATTCAGGGGACACCATGGAGCTGCCAGAGACAGACACTGGGAATTTTACCCAGTAAGCCACTGCTACGTGGTGATATACAGATTAATGGAGATGGGTTAAATTAATATAAGAGTTATCCAATAAGAAGCTAGAGCTAATGGGCCAAGCAGTGATTTAAATAATATGGTTTCTGTGTGATTGTTTTGGTTATGGGCAGCTGGAATGAACAAGCGGTCCTCCTCCTACAGATGGATCTAGAAAACATCATATTGAGTGAGGTAACCCAGACCCAGAAAGACCATATGTAGTCACTTATAAGTGGCTTTTAGACATAAAGCAAAGGAAAGCAGCCTATACTTCATAATCCCAGAGAACCTAGACAACAATGAGGACCCTAAGAGAGACATACATAGATCTAATCTACATGGGAAGTAGAAAAAGACAAGATCTCCTGAGTAAATTGGGAGCATGGGGACCATGGGAGAGGGTAGAAGGGGAGGGAACAGGAAGGGAGAAGTGTGGAGAAAAATATGTAGCTCAAACAATAAAAAAGAGATAGATATTAGAGTATTTCTTCATGACTTAAAAGCTTTCTTTTGGCTTTCTTCCTTTTTCATCTCCAGTTTCAGACACTGACTGACTAAAATTTTTCTGCAAATAGAGCTCTAGTCATACATGCATAAACTTCACACCCAACAAACACACGTATATAGTGGACCTTTATATGTTTCCCAGCAGCATTTAATTGTTGGGTCTTTGAGACAGGACTCCTGTTACTAAGATGCCCAGTATACATACCTTAGTTATACATCTCCCACTGTGTAAATCACCATGCATAGGTCAGTTGAAACAACTGATTGAAAAATGCCACAAGGATTTTTTAAAAAGTTGCTTGTTGCTTCTGAATATTTACAGTATAGGGACACATAAAAGTTGGACCCGAGGGTCATCTCGACCAAGGATTGTTACCAAGATGGTAATCTGGATTATCTCACATGCCTGACAGACATTTAGCTTTCTTGACCTTCCCTTTAAATATTTGGGTATGTACATATATGCGTATAAATTTGCAGATGTATATTTGTATGTATGTGTGTGGGATTACACAACAATCTTCAGGGACATTCTTCCAGTGCCTTCCATCCTTTGTTTGAGGCAGGATCTCTCACTTCTTTAAAGTCCAGGTTAGCTAGCCTACAGGCTTCAAGCGATTCTTCTATCTTCACCTCTTACCTCATTATTAGAGTTACATCTGGTTTTTATATGGGTTTTGAGTATTGAATTCAGCTCCTCAATTTAAACTCCAGCACTAACTGATTGAGCTATGTTTCCAGCCCCTCATCTGTTTTTTGTTGAGATATGCTGTGTCACCTTGACTAGCCTCAGATCTTCAACCCTCCAGCTCTTCAGTGCTGGGAATACATTGTGTCATTGTGCCCGGATTCCCCTAGAGACTTTGATTCAACAGGATGAGGTAGTCCATGAGGATGATTATAATTCCTAAGTGCCTTGGATGATTCTTATTATGGGTGAGTATGGAAAGCAATTTGTAAGACCTGTGCTACATTTGTGGTCCATATATGAAGAGCCACAAAATTACTTGGAAGCACATTAGGACAGCATTTAACATACTACCACAGTTGACCAGTTGAATTTGCGTGTTAATGGGATTCTCAATTGATTCATGTATATGCACATGAGAAGGACTGATCTAGTGTCACGTGGAACAGAACAATTCTACTTTGGTTAGAAATTACAAAATTTACTTGCACCACCCTGAAATCTATTTTGTTGTATTTTATTAAAAATTTGTACATATATATATATATAATGCAGCTATATATAATATTATACATTGATAAACATATAATAACATATAATATACAAATATATCAATTATATATGGGTTATTATATATTTTATATATACTATAATATTACATATGTAGTTCCCTTCATTTAAAAAATTATATGTACATGTATGAGTACCTGGTACCCAAGGAAGCAGAGAGGGTACTGGGTCCCCTGGAGATGGAATTTCTAGCAGTTGGGAGCTGCCATGAGGGTGTTCAGAACCAAATCCAAGTATACTGCACGGGTATCAAGTACTTTTAGTCACTGAGCAGCCTCTCTAGTTGGTTCCTATTCGTTCGTATTTTGAATATCATTTTAGGGACTGTGATTTCATAATATTTGGACCTATTGGCTGAAACAATTATTCAAATGGATTACTTTGTTCATCATAGTGTTGGCCTGCCATGTGATTGAATAGTCTCCACCACAAAGCACTATTCTATGGGAAGCGATGCTGACTGGTGGAGGACTTAAGAACAGAACATACCTTCCATGTCTTCAGGAAGTCCAAGTGTGTCGATTAAAGACTGGGTTTGGAAACTGAAAAATGCTGGCTTTGAATCCTGAGTACTTTTACTAAATGAATGTTCTTGGATATTGTTTTCTTAATGCTTTGGGGATTAGTTTTCTTGTGTGTGAAACAGAAAATTGAGATGCCCTGTCTTACAGTGTCTCACGTCTCACACCATAAAGGCTGCTGTCTTAAACACAGGAATGACCATAGAGACTTGGTTTGGTTTGCTGTGTTGATGGGGAACCTAGGGCCTCTCACATGCTAGAGCTACCACTGACCTAACTTGCCAGCTCTGTGTTTGTTTTTTAATTGAGATATAATTTATAGACCTTAAAACACTTCCTTTTCCATTATGTTGGGAATGCTTTAGGATTGAGGCCAGTTTTGGGAGATTCTTGCCTTCTCTCTTTTTTTTAACATTTTAAGGACAGGAGATTCTGTAGATAGGCACAGTTTATATAAATTCAGAAGGTCCCAGGAGGAGATAACATTCAATTTCATCCTGACATTATTTGTGCGTGCAGTGTTCTATGTTTGAACACTGAAGCTATTTCTCACACACCTGCAATTCCATTCGACATTTATGATTCAGCATGTAAAACCCACAGGACTTTTGCATCACATTGGGATCCTTTGCAAGTAACCAGCAAGGAAGTAAAGTGAATGGTATATCACAACATTTCTAGCTGAGACTCACACCTAATGTGAGACTTAAATGAAGTCTCAGGAAAGAGGGTTATAAAAGTTATCAAAATCAAAACTCACAGATTGAAATTTAGTAGAGGAGAATGGACAACAGCAAGTCTCATAATGCCTGCTCACCTATGCAAACAAGCATTATAACCAGTCCTGTTCCCTCCCAGCTTTTCTTTCTTTCTTTCTTTCTTTCTTTCTTTCTTTCTTTCTTTCTTTCTTTCTTTCTTTCTTCTTTCAGAGATTTTTTATTTTTGTTAATGTGTGTATGGGTTTGTATATGACTGGAGAAGTCAGAAGAGGATGCTGGATCTCCTGGAGCTAGAGTTACAGACAATGGTGAACCTAGTGATATAGCTGCTGAGAGCTAGTCTGGTGTCCTCTGAAAGACCAGGGAGGGCTCCTAGTTGCTTAGACACATCTCCAGCCTCCTAACTTACTCCTTGACCTGACTCTCCTGAGAAGCACAACATGCTACTAATTCTGCTTCATACTGGGTTATTAAGGGACAGAGATGTGAAGTACATATGAACCAAATCACAGAAAATACTAGAGTCTCAAAACTATTTTTCTCCTTATAATCACCTGAATTTATTATAAAAGTAATAGACATACTAAATATGAAATTTTTTTATTATCCAAATCAGGGATATTGTTTTGCGTGATCATGGTCAACACCATAAGATGTCATCAAACATTTATTTCCAACCACCACTGATGAGACTATAAAAGAATTTGATAGTATATGTTGAGAACTGTCAGATGTTAGAACTTTTAAAAACTGAATCTGAAGTAGAAACTTTAAGATAGAATATTAAAAAATGGTCAAAAATACCTCAATATAATTAGTTTTCTTTATCTCAAAAAGTTACATGTTAGTAATTTTTAAATTACATGAGGATCAGGATTAAACAACAAGTACATAGACTGTGGGTAAAACCAGCATGTTTTAGAAAATCAGGTAGAACAACTATAAATATGGAAAAGACATAAGCTAGAACACATCCTGTGCTATTAACTTGGGACTGGTGGTATTCATGGTTTTTAATATACATATACAATAATTTACAGTTATGGACAAAAATAGAAAGTCACACAAACACATAAAAACATGACTGTTCTAACATCTATCAGTCTGTGTTAGTCAAACTGATTAAGAAACAGAAATAGATGAGAATAAAACATTAAAGAAACAGATGCATATATAACATTAAAAGGGGATTTATTAGAAATCAACCTCAACCGGAAAACTCTCTTCCTGCTGGAATGCTTCATGGTAAACTGTGGGCGGCCACTGTTCATTTGGTTTTTGGCTGCCCAGACTCCCAAAATAATCACACAAAACTACATTATTTGCAATACTGTTCAGTCAATAGCTTAAGCATATTTTTAACTGGCTCTTACATCTAGAATTAACCCATTTTTATTATTTTATATTTTACCATGAGGCTTGTGGCCTACTGGCAAGGTTCCAGCTGGCAGCTTGTATCTTTCTCCTCTGGTGGCTACATGGAGTCTCCTGACTCCACCTTCTTTCTCCCAGGATTCAGTTTAGTTTTCCCCGCCTATCTTTGTTCTGCCCTGCTATAAGCCTAAAGCAGTTTCTTTATTAATCAATGTTAATCACAGCGTACAAAGGGGAATCCCACGTCACCTCTCCTTTTCTGTCTAAATGAAAAGGAAAGTTTTAATTTTAACCTAGTAAAATTACATATAACAAAACAGGTATCAAGCAAGAATTACAGTTATGATATTTATATCTACTTTATCTTTTATCATAACTAAGGAAAACTATAACTATCTATTCTTTAATTCCATCAAAGACCCCAGAAGGATATAATATTACCTAAGTAAATAGGAAGTGCATTATAAGCAAAAATACTATAACTGATAGAGACAGCTTGCTGCCTGGACAGTCACCCAAAGTTCTTCTGTGTTGTTGGGGCATCCAATTTTCAGCCCACAGGCCCATAGTATCCAGCAGACTTTTCCATGAAGCAGGAAATTTGAAGATCTGTTCTGCCTTGTAATGGCAAAGTCGATCAGTTGCTTTCTACTGTGTCCTGTGGAATGTCTGGCAGACTCTTTCATAATGCAGGAGCCCCAAAGGACTGTCTCACCTTCTTTAGGCAATTTCTCTGTGGGTCCTGCATGTCCAGTTCATACAGCATAACATCAAGAAGTCCAGACAAGAGCAGTTTCTTGCACAAATGGCTAGCCAACACCATAAGGAGCCTCTTTGATGCCCATCATCCTCTTGAAGTAATTGGTGCCTCCAGGAACAGATGTGTCTCATTGTCATGAAAAGTCTAAGCTATTAAAACATTTTAAATGAGATATTCTGAAGGTCTCAGAAAGATTTGAAGAGTACCTCTCTATCTGGAATATATCTCTGTATGTCTAGAAAACCTAACTAACATGACTAGAAGCTTGACTATTATAGATGACTGTCTATTTACCTGTATTTCTTAATTATATATTACATTTTTAAATGAGCTGCACAAACACAATACCTTAATCAAGAGCAGAAATATACATATAACAAAATTGACCTTAAATTTGTATTAATAGATCAAGATCCATACCAATGCAAATTGTTTATATCTATAGTATATCCCCCTTTAAATGTAAACAGGCTTGCATCTTTCTCCTCTGGGAGCTCCATGGTGTCTCCTGACTCTGTCTTCCTTCTCCCAGCATTCAGTTTAGTTTTCCCCACCTACCTCTGTTCTGCCCTGCTAAAGGCCTAAAGCAGTTTCTTTATTAATCAATGGTAATCACAACATACAAAGGGGAATCCCACATCAGTGGTATCAGAAGGTGCTGCAGGCTGCTTAGGGAGAAGATCAGTGGTCTCACCCACCACTAGACCCTGCATGCTACAATACTGACACGTCTGGCAGGACGTGCCTACTGGTAAAATAGTGGCATGGAGGCTATGAAGTAACCAAATGCTTTCTGTTTGTATACAAGGGCTGTTCCAGGGAATAAATTTCATGTCTGGGTCTGTAAACAGGGTGAGAAGCCCATGACTGGGGAGATCAGAGACTGTGCAACCCACTGTTGTTATATTAGATGGTTATATTGTCAAAGTTCCTTCTATTATTTAAGTTTATGCCTATAGATTTATGTTGCTTGTAACTTTAGTCTGAGAAACCTCATTTTGCATGGAGTAGTGGTTAATGTGCATCTGGTCAAAGTGCCAGTTATTAAGCCCTTACCACACTCAAGGCTCAAACAGCATTGTAGAAGAATGGGTAGAATGGATGTGAAAACTGACAGATGGGAAGGAGATCTGGGAAATACAGAGTTCTGCACATGGCATTGCTGTTGTGCACATCAATTCATAGCTCCTGTGGCCACCTGTAACAAGACCTGCATGAGATCAAGCCAGTTAAAACTTATCATGAGTGAGTGAGGGAACCCTGAGGCTCTTTCCTTGGTAATTCATGGCTGCTGAGGGAGAGAGTCACTCTTTCTTGCGGATATGGCTAGTGGTATGTTGCCCATGCCCCAGCCGCACACCCACGCACATATGGGAAGCATTAACTGGACTCAGGAGGTTATTATTAACAACAAAAAGGAGGGCACGATGTTGAGAGGGAGACAGGGTGGGGGAGTCAGGGTAGCTGGAGGGAATTAATGGTGGGTGGACGTGATCAAAATACATTTTGTGAATGTGCGAAATTGTCAAAGGATAAATTTAAAAAATATTATTTAAAAAAGAAACAAAATAAAAAACAAACCTAGAATTTATTTTTAGGCCAGACAGTAGGAGTGCACACAAAATTATGAACAATATAAACTATAAGTTTTCTAGTTGAAGGGGTGTGTGCTATCTAAACCCATGATAATTTGAACATCAAAACGGAGACAATATCAGTTTATGACATATTGGCTAAAACTAGAAGATGTCAATTCATACTTATGTAGATAAGTTATTTATGTAACTGAGGAGAAAGGAAGTTTTCTCCCTACAGGAGAACACTATACTATAACTGCATAGGGAATGATAATCTGGAAGCTGCCACTTGGCAACCCTCAGCATAATAATTAATTCATTCTTCAGTAAGTGGACACTAAACACAGCCTCTGCTGTGCTGACAGTCTCTTTCTTTAAAAAGAAGTCAACAACTAAAGATGAAGTTTTGAAATATGTGACGCTTTTAAAATTTGTTCATAGTGAAGATGTTTCTAATGAGAAAGAAAAAAAACATTATTTTCTCATTTCTCTGTCTTCTAATTTGAGATTCTACTTAATTTGAACAAGGGCTGTATTTCCAGTGAGGGAATTCATTGGCTGAAAAATAGAAAAATATTTTGAGTGCAAAATTACTTCAAGTATTACACATTCAAAAAAGCTCAGTTTATAATCAATTAGTGTCCTAATTTTAAAGTGAAACTTGTCAACATTGGGGGCATTTTTTTTTACTGTATAAATTTGAAATCTATATGATTATACCCAAACTTCCTGGAATTTGGTATCTCTTCTATTTTAGACTGGACTTTAATAAACACAGCATGTCTTTCCAGAATCAATCTTTCTAATGAGAACAGGCTTCTAGTCTGGTAGCAGGTGTTTTTGTAAGGGCTGAATTCATCCAAGATTGGTAGTAATGGTTTTTATTTATTTAAAGGACTTATAAAATGTTGTTAAGGGTAGAACTTATTAATCACATGGGCCTATTTTGAAGAATTGTTACTGAGGTGGATCTGGTTCAATCAATCCTTAATAGATAGATCTTCATATTTATTGCAATTTGAAACTGTAGAAATGGTGGTGATAAGGATGGGACAGTTAAGAGTTCTTGTCCATAAGAATCAGAAATACCCAAAAGCATGCTTGTGAAGTATGATTGTGAAGTCTGGGGAAAAACCTCACTATCCTGGAATAAAGGTCATAGGAAAAGGAAATATTATTATGAATAAAACAACCAAACAAAACAAAATATCAAAACAAACCAGGTAGATAAGATAGGGGTTTACAAAAACCAAGTAGGTAATCAAATTTCACAGTATAAAAGCATTTATTGAGCATCTAATGTTTGTTTAATACTTCAGCAGCCTTGTCCCTCAGTAGAAAACGCCTTACAGTGGATTGGCATCATTAATGTGGCTCAAGGAAGACAACCTAGCTGATTTGTTTAGGGAAGATAGGAATTGATTTCAAGCACAAAACCTTAAAGTAGGCCTTCAGGTGAGTTTCAGTGCCTAGCAAAGGAAAACATGAGGCAATGTTTCCACTAGGGACAACTGGAAAGTAAGAAACTGGAAAGGAAATATCCATGGGCGGTTGGGTTGGCAAGGAGAACATGACTCACCATGGAGAGGTTGGTTATCTGAGTCTCCATGTCCCTTCTTGAAAGGGGATATTTTTTCCTGTGTGGATCAGACTGGAGAAGAAGAAAATGTGGGGCTCTGGCTCATCTCCATTCTGAGAGCAAATGATAGTAGATGACCCTCTGATTCCAGGACCTCAGACAAAGGGGCACAGGGCTCCTCCACACTGTATTACAGGTGCACAAACCCAAGTGTTTGGATCTCCAGAAGAGAAACTGGGAGAACAAGCTCTTAGTCACCCTGGGACTTATCCCTTTTTCTTTTTCTTCCTCCTCCACCTTTTAATCCCATGTGTTGAAATCTGTTTTTTCCTTTGAAAGTCAAAGCACAGATACTTCAGCACTAAGGATTGTAGTAAGAGAACTGTTTTGTTATATGTAATGTTACTATGTTAAATTTAAAGCCTTTCTTTTTTGTTTAAACAGAAAAATGAGAAATGGTGTAGGAGGTTCTTCTGTATTTGTGTTGCTTTCATTGGTGAATAAAGAAAACTGCCTTGGCCTTTTGATAGGGCAGAAATCAGATAGGCAAAGTAGACAGAATGAAATGCTGGGAAGAAGGCAGTGTGACAGACGCCATGTTTCTCCTGCCTGAGATGGACTCTGGTTAAAAGCTTTCCTGGTAAGCCACGACCTCATGATAAGCACAAATTAATAAAAATGGGTTAAATCAAGAGTGAGAGTTGGCCAAGAAGAGGCTAGATATAATGGGCGAGGCAGTAATTTAATTAATACAATTTCCGTGTGGTTATTTTGGGGTTTAAGCTAGCCAGGTGGCCCTGAGCCAGGCGGCCGGGACCAAAAGCAGGCTCACCTCTTACTACAAAGGATCCCTCCTGATCCTCTTAAAATGGAGCTAATTGTCCCTCCTCAGTGTTTTGATGAGACTTATTCTTGCTGTCAAACCATACCTTGCAGTGAACAAAGCATGGCTTCTGCTGCACTCCTGGTGTAGACGATAGCCTTGCTACTAGGTGTAAGCTCTCTGAGAGCAGGAACTGGTTCTTGTCTTGTGCTCAGATCACGGCTTATTCAAATAACAAGCTGCTAAATGTTTATGGAGGAGACCAAAGAGGGCCATGCATTTGATACGCGTGGGTTTCTATAAAGTGAGGACTCTAGATGACGTGGTGAGGAATGGTGATCATATCTATGACCACTAGAAAGGCAACTACCCCATTTACTTTTCCCACTGAAACAGATTTAAAGCTTGAGCCTAATTAAGGCAAATGATGAGCCTTATGGCATTACTGAAGGTTAAAACAAGGGAACACAGCACTACTGTGAATGTCCATCCATGTACCTTAGTCTCCTCCTGTAAAATAGAAGTAAACTTTGCTCCTCTGTTCATTGGGATCTACTAGGTCACTGAGAAAAATATCTGTAAGTCCCGACAATCTTAGGATCTTTGGACTGCCTCCCTAGCGCATAAAGTTTCCTAGAAATACAGAGTTCAGCTGGATGTGGTGGCACATAACCTTTAATCCCAGTATTCTGGAGGGTGAGGCAGGCTAATTTCTGTGAGTGTCAGGCAAGCTTAGTCTACAAAGTGAATTCCAGGACAGAAGGGGCTGTTACACAGAAAAACCCTGTCTCAAAATAAAATAAAATAGGCAAGAGAGAAAAAGATGAAAGAAAGAAGGAAAGAAAAAGAAAGGAAAGTAAAAATGAAAATACCAGCCCCATAAAGCCCACTGAATCAGAATCTGACATTTTCGTAAGGTTATATTTTAATATGGATATATAGAAATGGTTCAGAAATTTTATTTTCAAGAACTGTACAAACTTTAAGCGCCACTGTTATTACTAAGGCTCATGTGTTTTGAAGAAAACAAACATAAACCCAGTCCAAAGAACTTAGCTTGAAAGGGAGCCAAGCAGGCCGGTGAAGGACAGTGGCATCACTGTAAGGGTAAGATGTGGATTCCTGCCATAGATGTACGCTTGAGGTCATCACTCACTGTACATCTCTTTCCTGCATCTAAACATCTCTGTCTTATGTTTCTCTTTGGCAGAACCTTTGCCACATGGAGAGTAGATAATATTCAGATTCAGTGTAATAGGGGTTAAAATATCATCCCAGGTACCCACAACATGCCATGTAGATCTTTCTGACATAGATTTCCTCTTAAAGAGTTAAATGGAGAGTAGGAAAATGGGGATGTCAAATAGGACCTGAAAAGATTCATTATAGGATATTGTGTAGATGATCAAGGCAATTAATGAAGTGCACTATTGTGAGGCTGTAGCTGGATTTTAAACAAAACATTCCTCTTCAGGCATTTCTGGATAGGAGGCTAAAGCAGTGGTTTTCTACCTGTGGATCATGATCCCCCATTGGAAAACATGGATATTTACATTACACTTTATAACAGTAACATACTCAAAGTTATGAAACAGCAATGAAAATAATTTTAGGGTTGGGGGTCACTACCATGACGAACTGTATTATAGGGTTGCAGCATTAGGAAAGTTGAAAAGCACTGGGGTAGAGGGTGGCTGACATCTGCCATGAAAACTACTCTAAATTGAACACCTACTGTGTGCTGTGCACAACACTACTTTTTTTCTTTCTTTTTTATTTAACTTTTTTAGCTTGTTGTGCCATTTAATCTGTGTTTACAAAGAGCTCTATTTTATAAGCACAGAAGCTGTAGTAGTGAAATTTGCCCATGGTCACAGTGATAGAGAGAAGGAATGCTGAGCCTGGTACTAGATGGGTGGCAGAGCTTCCTCCTGAGAGAACATAAGACAGTTACATTTGAACATCTGATTTTTGATGCCATGAGAGCATTAGCATAGAATCGGAGGCTAGGATTTAAAAAAAGATTTTTTTCTTCATCATTAATTTCTACATGTCCTAGCATTTCAAACATAAATCTTAAAAATAGTAATATAGGATAGTAAGTAGAATACTCTTTAAATTTGACCAATGATATTTTTACTTGGAAACTAAACCAAAATGCCAATCACCTTCATTGTACTAATTTTTAGCATGCTAGATGACAAATATCTCTAGCATGAAGAAGACACATGAAGGGTACTGGACTCTGACCTCAAAGAAAATGTCCATATATTTATATGAAGAGATAGAAACTTCTGTGTGAATAAATGTTATCCTGAAGACCAAACCATATACTCTTACTTTATGTTTTTAACAGCAGACTCAATAGGACAGATAAATTTGAAGACATCTTAGAGTTTACACAATAAAAATGAATTAGAATATTAATGCATGTTTTTTGATAATGCTTTATGGAAATTGCCATTTTGCCAATTTCTATCCATAGATTGTCTTTAAATTTAGAACATATGGGCTATAGGATGATATAATAATAATAATGTATGTAATATTAATATGTATCACAATAATAGCCTTTTATCCTTCTTCTGTTCTAGTAGTTGCAATGCTAAGGACTGAACCACGTGATGGCATACAGCCCAACCCTTTGGGAACACAGATGTTTTACTGCTAATAGGAGTGATTTTTAAAAAGGTCTGTGCCAAAATAAAAGTTCTTTCTTTTTACAAATATGTAATATTAATGCATCTGTTCTAAGGATGTCATGTAATTCTTTCCAGTTCTATGTTAGCATGAAGGCACAGAAGATTTATATTTATAGGAGGAGCTGGGCTAGTTCCAAGATTTTAGGAGTGTGGGTTTGGTGTGAGCTATGGTTGAAAGGAGAGCCTTCACAGCCATAGGGGGAATTTGAACAGGTTATTTCAGCAGTTCAGCTGGCTGGTGACACAGGGACAAAGGAAGGTTGTGTGAGCTCTAGGGACAATTACTGGGTTTATGGTATATGATAATCCACACTTAGCTTTTAGGACAAGACGGGGCATATTGTGGTGAGATCATAAAGAGAACTTGGCTGTATGGAAGCTAGCACATGCTGGCTTTCATTACTATTACAAAAATGACAAGCACAGCCTCAGTTACACACAGCAGGTATAGGTAAAACTCAGGTCAACTCTAGTGTGGACTATTGCATTTTGCCTTGGAAGTCACCATCTTTCCCCTGGGTTCTGTTTAATTGTTAGGAACTAGGACATCACATTAGGTCAGGGGAGGTCCTTACATCTCAGGTTGGATACCTTTAAAAAATGGGATTCAGGGGCTGGGAAGGTGGCTCAGTGGGTAATGTGCTTGCTATGCAAATATATGGGCTAGAGTTAGCATTTTCAGAACCCATGTAAAAACCAAGTGGACTTGGCAAAATGCTCCTAATTCCAGCATGCAGAAGGCAGAAATAAGGAATTTTGGAGCAAGCTGGCTAGACAAAGTAGTGAGCTCTGGGTTCAAGAATAGAACCCTGCTTCAGTAGAATGTGACCTAGTGATCTTTGAGGATGCTTGACATCAACCCCAAGCCTCCACACACAAGAATACACATGCATATGCACTACTACACATATCTGCTTTCACACATGCACATAACACACAACAAAAAAAGGTGTTTTGTGACAGATCCTTTGAGATCTTTTTCTTTTCAGAGCTCTAACAACTCCAAGAATTTGAAAACCAATGTCTAGAGCATGATGGGAAATTTGATAACTAGACCAATGTGCAGTGGGTAATGTGCCCTACAGATCAGTCACATGTTACATCAGGCTGTGGTTGGCACTTCTGTTCTTAATCAAAATGTTTCTGCTTTAAAGGCCAGTGGTGGTCTTCTCTGGAGTCCGCTAGAGTATCACAAGGGAAAATGATAAATGGAACATAAACTTTTTCATCTTTAGGTAATTATGGCTTAAGTTTTATTGTTTATGTGCAATAGCATGGGTGAAATCATGTGTGTCTTCTAAGCAGCTGGTTTGGGAATCTTTTTGTTAAGTTAGGGAAGATGGCCTTTGTAGAGGAATAACAAGCAGCCAGCTGTAGGGTAGGAGAAAGTGTGGGGCTGAGGCGATGTTTTGCAGAGGAAAACAGTGAGTCCACGCCTGTTTGAATTAGCAGCTGGAGTCCAGACAAGGGACCAAGGAGAACTGAGTGGTGATGGTGGATAAAGAGGAGAGAGAGAGAGAGAGAGAGAGAGAGAGAGAGAGAGAGAGAGAGAGAGAGAGAAATCTGCTGGTTATTCAGAAGAATCTCGATATGGAAGAATGTCTTGTGGGAGTTTTGCAAGATAAATGCTGTGGGGTCTGACGTGCAAGCGTCCTGTTACACAGTAAACTTCCACAGAACTTTCCCTGTTCCCCAACACTCATGATTACTCTTGACTGTTAGCAGAATGCAGACAAGTGTGTGTCTGCCCTAACAGGGCGTCAGGAAGAAACAGAGCCCCTGTGGGAGGAAGTCGACATATGGCATACACAAGTGGTGCCTGCTAATTATGGAAAAATGAGAGAGTGCGAGGGAGTGAGAGGAAGCAAAGAAACCTTCCAGATTTCTCCCACCCCAAGATAGCTATTGTTAATGTGTTGATGTCGTCTCCATCTTCTTCCAGATTATTGTATACATTTCTGTCATTTTATTATACTTTTCTCAAAAGAGAATTGGATCCATGCGTTGGACCCCGCTTTATAATTGTTTTCATTTGTTCAGCAATATGTTGGACAGAGCTATGTCTCTGGCTATAGGGCATCATGGGTAGAAGCCAGTAGAATATTCAGATGAGAAGCCCTGATTTCCAACCATTGTTATTATAGTTAGTGATGTGATAAACATCCCAAGAATTAATTATTGAACAGCTATCTCTTTATTTCCTTGAGATACATTTTCCTTCCTCCCTCCTGTCTATTTGTCTATTTACTTATCTAAAAATTGTACCTTGGTTGGATGGCTATGTTAAACCGCATTGACTGGGTACATCAAGCAATTTTTTTTTCTTTTTGAGACAGGGTTTCTCTGTGTAACAGCCCAGAGTGTCCTAGAACTCATATTGTAGACCAGGCTGGCCTCGAACTCACAAGATCTGCCTGCCTTTGCCCCTGGGTGCTAGGATTAGAGGCATGCACCACCCTACCTGGTCAATAAGTATTTATAACTCTCAATTCTAGAGGTTAGGGAATTTCCAGGATCCAAGTGATTTTTTTTTTTTTGGCTTCTGGGTACTATTATTCTTACAAAAGGAAGTAATCACAAATCTCATAGTGGAATCTCAGTTCTTCTTAGTACATCTAAAACTGTCTCCCCAAAGCCCTACTTCTACATTCTATCACATTTGTGTTCAGGTTTCATCATCTAGACTTTGCGAGGGCACACACATCTAGTTCCTAGCACACACTGCATGTGTCCTTGGCACTACGCTCAGGTACTTTACAGATACAGAGCTAGCTCTCTTCATGTGGAAGATACAAACATGCATCAATCACAGAAATAATTTTTAAGTGATTATTTAAACAAGCACCATCCCAAGTGTATAGTGCATTTTTGTACCTAAGTTAGACTAGCTAACTTTATATTTTAATGGGTTTATCTCACAGCTCTAAAGATTTATAAAGACAGCGCTTCTGGAGCTAGCACAGGTATCATCAGCTCAACTCTGGAGAAGACTTGGTGTGGGTTTCAAGCCTGGAAGCCAGAGTGTGATTTAACTGTCAACCTTCTTTGGCTCTCTCAAAAACTTACTCAGGAGTCCACAAGAAATAGATGAGTTTTATCTGAAGTTAAGTGTTTTTAATATTCAAATAATCTCACAGAAAGTCTTGCTTATTAAATGCTCTGTCAACTTCGACATCACAATGCTTGAGACCAAACTTCCAACACAGAGATCCTTGGACAAACCATTATCAAAAAGATACAGGGCTCCTAGAGTAAGGAATTTGGTTGATTTAGAAAAATAGTGTGCTCAACTATGTTCAGAGCAGCATTGTTTGTCAGAACCAGAACCTGAAAACAATCTAAATGCTCCTTGAACTGAAGAATGGATAAGGAAAATGTGGTACATTTACACAATGGAGTACTACACAGCAGAAGAAAATAATGACATCTTGAGATTTGCAGGCAAATGAATGGATCTAAAAAAAACATCATATTGAGTGAGGTAACTCAGACCCAGAAAGACAAACATCATGTATACTCACTCATAAGTGGTTTTTAGACATAAAGCAAAGGAAACCAGCCTACAAATCACAATTCCAGAGAACCTAGACAACAATGAGGACCCTAAGAGAGACATACACGGATCTAATCTACATGGGAAATAAAAAAGGACAAGATCTCCTGAGTAAATTGGGAGCATGGGGACCATTGAGAGGGTAGAATGGGAGGGGAGAGAAAAAGAGGGGCACAAAGAAAAATGTAGAGCTCAATAAAATCAATTTTAAAAAGTTTTTAAAAAGAACTAAAAAAAAAAAGAAAGAAAGCTGGCTGGGCAAGCCATGTAAAGCAGGCTAGTAGGCAATATTTCTCCATGGTCTTTTTCTCAGTTCCTGCCTCCAGATTCCTGCTCAAATTCATCACTTCTGTCAGTGATGGATTATGATATGGAAATAAAAGCAAACAAACCCTTTCCTTCCCAAGTCTCTTTTGGCCAATGTTTTATTACAGAAGCTGAAAGAAAATTAGGACAGTGAGAAATGACTACTTGAGCTGGGATGAGGGTGACTAGGAATTAATTAATATGGTGAGGTTCCAGGAAGTAAGAAGGAGCAGTAGAGACAGAGGCTTCAGGGAAGAAAAAAAATTGTCAAGAGTAGAGGACTAAATAAGTCTTACTGTTATGGGAATGGATGTATTCAGGAGGTTGGAAAGAGTTGCCAGTTCAAAGGCTAAAGTATTTCCAGTCCTTAATACAACTAAAATCCCAATTAATAAGCATTATGTCACATTGAGTCATATTACGCTTTCAGTACTCCAGCAAGCATTACATCACTCTTGCGTATATATTTAAATAGTGGGTTATGGATATGGTGTTGAGAAGGTGAAGTCAACCTGGAAAAAAAGCCTGTGAAATCATAGCGAATAGTATTTCAGCTATGTTTGCAACTCCTCTTGACAGCCCCTGCTTGAGATCTGGTTTGGGTTATATTTAAAGGAGACACCTACATCAGCAGTGGAACACGGCCACTGAGTACTTTGTCGAATAGCAGCTTCCTCAGAGACTGAAGCACTCCATCCTGCAGGCGAGCTACTTAAGACAGAAACCAAACAGCTCACAGCAGCGTCAGGGAGTCCTCCAAACTGAGCAGGTTCAGTAGGCTCTCCTCTCCCCTTGGGAGTCACTCTCAGATGAGACATGCTGCAAAGACAACTAAAAGCCTGAAAGCATCAGAGAGCAGCTGAGCTGCCTAGAAGATGCTCAACCAACTGAGTCCCCTGGAGAGGACATTCTCCTACCTGTTGAGCTGTCTGCAGCTTTTTCAGTGTGCTCTGGGTTCCCAATGTTTGTTAGCTGATACACATGCTGGGGTGGGCTTTTGAGTCATTTCTGATCCTGCTAGTAACCCCTCACCCATATTCCTGTAGGTAACCCCAATAAAACTTGTTGGTTCCCTAAATCCGACTTTGGTAGCAATCACACTTTGGTCTGCCCTGGGCTCCCTATCTGGCCGAAGTGAATAGAAGTGTGTGTGTTACATCTGCCCAGGAAAAGTTTTTGGCACCACATACCTACATGACCTGAGTCACACTGAGCTGACCCTGTCGAAGGTCCTTTTACAATCACTAAGCCTGGGCTCTGTATTTTCTGAACCGGTAAAGAAAAAAATGAAAAGCATCTACAGATTAGAGTCATCTGGACTAAAAGCGAGAATACTATCTTACTTGTTATAAGGGTAGAACTCTATGGTTGATAGAATTCTGATACTCCCGGAGAGGATTCAAGAAGTCAAGTAATGTTCAGTGTTTATGAAAGCTCCCGTTTTTATTATTGCTGTTTCATTGCCATTACTATTGTGTTGTTATTGTAGTGGTGGT
Source organism: Ondatra zibethicus (assembly GCA_004026605.1). NCBI lineage: Eukaryota > Metazoa > Chordata > Mammalia > Rodentia > Cricetidae > Ondatra > Ondatra zibethicus. The sequence goes on from PVIU01005084.1 coordinate 37,113, forward strand.
GGTGGCAATGGTGATGGTGGTTCTGCCAGGTGTCTTCTTTGCCAGTGCTCTGCCGCTACAGTCCTCTTGCTCTTTTTAATTGTTGCAATTTGTTGACAAAAGTGGTAAGACTTCTGAGGAAGACATTCACTAATCAAATGTGGTCTTTGGCATCACTTTGTGTCCTCCAACCCTCACGGCCATCTTCTGTGAACTAGACAGGGGTAGGCCCTTAGCAGGTGTTTGGCTCCATGGTAGTACAACTTGACTGTGTGACTGAAGAAGAGGTTAATCTCCTTCTTTCCCTTACAGGCATGTGCATGTCACCATAATGAATGCCTGGCTGGGGTGGTGGTGGTGGTGGTGGTTGTGGTGATGGTAGTGGTAGTGGTGGTGGTATTCAGGCAACATATCAGCATTGCCCAGGCTACATATCAACTTTGCTTGCCAGGCACAATCAAGAAGACTAGACACATGCTTTGATTTCTCTTGTATTTTCCCTGATATAGAACATTAACCACTATTGGTTGCTTACCTTGTCTCTTCATTTTCTGATTTTTTTTCAAAAACAGTTTAAAAATGTAAGCTTAAAATCTGTTTCGATGGTTTGAATGACAATGGCCCCCAGGGCTCATTTATTTGAATGCTTATCCCTAGTTAGCACATTTTATCCCTAGTCAGTAACTGTTGAAGAAGGATTGGGAGGGATGGCCTTTTGGAGGAGGTGCTTCGCTGGTAGTTGGCACTGAGGTTTCAAAAGACTCTTGCCATTCCCAGTGTGCTCTCTGCCTAGTGCTGATGAATCAGATGTAAGCTCTCAGCTGCTGCTCCAGCGACATGCCTTCCTAGCTACTGCTGTGCTTCCCTTAATGGTGGTCACAGTCCTTAACCCTCTGGGCCTGTAATTCCTAAGTTAAATGGTTTCTTTTGCAAGTTTCCTTGTTCATGGTGTTTCATCACAACAATAGAAAGGCAACTAATATAGCTATCTTATTTTTTTAAAAATCTGTTTCCTCAACATTTTCTCTGATAGATAGTGATTTCATAATGAGGCAACTTTTTTGATCGTTTTGCACAACTGATGTCTTATTTCCACAAGGACATTCGGTGAATCTGATCCACCTTTGATTATGATTGACAGATTACCCTATATCGCCGATCTTTTCTCACATGATTCAATCCCATTATGCTAGGAGTGTAGCTGTCCTTCGGTATTTGCAAGGGATTAGTCCCTGCTTCTGTGGATGCTCAAGTCCCTGTACAAAATGGCACAGAACATTCATCTTTCCCATATGCAACCTCCAATATAATTTAAGCAATCTCTAAATTACTCATAAACCTAAGGCAATATAAAATACTGGATGTTATACACGTGGTTGTCATACTGTATTGCTTAGAGGACCATGACAAAACATAGTCTATACATGTCCAGTATAGACACATTCAAAGAAATCTGGTCTCTGGCAGATAGACTCTGAAGATGCACAATCTAAAGCCATACATGAATAAACTTTCCAACTACTCTGGGCACACTCTCTGAGCCTTTCTCTTTACTCCTGTTTTAGAAGGACCCAAATACATAGCTCTTTATGCTTGCAGAAGGATTAAATGGTAGCAGTCTAAAATGAACACATTTAGATTTTGAAATTAGTTTCTTTTTTAAATATGTTTTTAATTGCTAAAAGATTTGGTAGGGGAACAAACAAAATGGTTGAGTAGGAAGGTTCTCTCTTCAAACCAGTGAGCCAGGGAAGAATATAAACAGCAATTGAACAAAATGCTGCACTCAATTGGATCGATTTGCTTTTGTTCTTCAATTATCTTTCTTAAGCACACAATCAGAACACCAAATATCGGTCCTATATTGGCCAGTGGTTAAATAGAGATAGACACCTTTTTTTTTTAGAACACTTGTTCAAGATAACAAAACTGGGTGGGTCTTTTTGTTTTGACAATGTAGAAATTACCTAAAAAATTCTAGAGACTTAGAATTCCATGCAACTTATTCTACCCGTGGATTTCTTTAATGCTCTTTGAATCATGCTTTAATTCTTTGTTTCCTTTGCTCCTATCCTCATAATACTGTCCTTCCTACTTAGAAGGAACATGATCTTTTCCTTCTAAAAGTCTGTTTTCAAGGCGACTAAATGAGATTCCCCTGTCACAATGCTCCAAGCTTTGTTGGGAATAAAAACAAACAAAGAATAAAAGAAAAACAACTGCAGCAAGCATTACTCCAAGCAGAGTGAGGGCTGATGCAAGACACAATTTGAAAGTGAGACAGAGGTGATTAGGGCATACCAAGAAAGTGCTAAAATGTCACCATTTCATCCCTTAAAACTCCCTTTTCTGGAAATTGATATAAACACCACCTGAAGTTTTAATGTCATATGCTAAGCATTGCTTTCTTGCTTTCCAGAGTGGTTTGGCAAGTTCAGCTTTGTTTCTCATGGTCAGTCTGGGTGGTCCTGCAACAGGTCCAAAGTCAAGTGTGCTCCACGGTTCCTCAGGCTGGGGCCAGGCCCAAGGGGCAGTGACTTACAGGGGCACATTCTTTCCACAGAGGGGTCAGCAACTCCTGGATCTCTTATGCAGAACTGGCATGTTGCCACTTTCTCTAAGGGCCTTCCTGTCCTAATGGACCATATTGTACTATCCAGCCAAAGCCAAGACTGGAGAGTATGATGGAGAGAAAAATAGGCCTTCCCTGTAGGGGTAAGGGATGAAAAATACAATGGGGAAGATGGGGATAGATTATAAGAGTCAGAATAAAAGGATGCTTGCTGTGAAACAGTCTCTCAAAAATAAGACCTGTACAATGTAATATCAATAGACATGCCAACACGGAAGGGGGAAATTATCCCAGGGTACCATGACTAGACAAAGAATAAAGGTGATTAATGACTGCAGGGGGAGGGAGAATTAGTCACTCTCAGGGATGAACCCCCTAATTGGTTATCAAATACAAAGTGCTCAGCCTTGAAACACAAAGAACAAAAACCAACTCAGAAGGTTGTATTTATACACATATGCATGCATAAACATATATACATACTACATACATACATACTACATAAATACACATATGTAACAATAACAATTCAATAAGCAGGCTACTGATATTAGAGTGGGGGCCATGGAAGGAGTTGGCGGGAGGGGACTTAGAAAGCACTGGAGGAAGGAAGGCAAAGGGAGGAATGATCAAATGATTTTTTAATTAAAATTGTATAAAAATAAATATTCAAAAATAATAGAAGCTCTATCTTGATTTGAAGCCACAGTTATATTTGCAACTTTTAAATTTGTAAAATGTGGCTTGGATCACATAGGCAGAGAGAAATCTATCCTTATAAACAGCTAATCAGAGGCACATGATCAGAAACTGCTCAATGATGTTTATTTATTGTTCAGTTGACAAGTGAGAGTTGTATATATTTGTGGTGAGCAGTGTAGCATTTTAGTCTGTCATTTATATTTATGAACATTATACAACAGTTAAATTAAGGGAAGCTATGTGAGGATAAACCTTTCTTTCTGTAGATATAACATTATTTCAAAACAAAAAGATAAAAAGAAATCTTGATGGGCCTTTCTTCAAAACGGATGTAGTATTGGGCCATCTCTAACCCCCTTGAAAATCACTTATGAGTGTGCTTAGAATTTCTGTGAAATCACTTCCTGCTTGAATATCATGCCTTGATGTAAGTACATGTCATAAAATGTGTACATCAAGTTCGTTATGTTTTATTTACATTCTTACCATGTTTTGAGGCGAGAAGACCTAAAATCTACTCAGTGAGCAATATAAAAGCATTTGATACGTGGTTGCTGATTGTAATCTTCTTGTTGTATGATGGAATTCTTCTTATGAGTCCCATGCAACTGAATGTTTATAATCTTTCATCAGTGATTCTCCTCTCCATCTCTGGTAACCTGCACTCTGCCCTCTGCTCCTTTGAATTTAGCATGATGTCTTTTAGCTCCATTTATATTGTCACCAGTGAGAAGACTCTCATTTTCAATGGTTGATCATTGTCCCATCAGGTATCTGGACTGCGTTGTCTTTATCTAATAGTTTGTTTATGGACAGTTGAATTAAATTTGCTATTGTAGACTTTCTGTAAAATACATAGGAGGGCAGATGTCTCATTGACATTCTGACCTCATTTTCTTCAATAGATGGTCAGTGGTGGGACTGATGGATCATGTGGTCAGTCTAGGAACTGCCCAGCTAAAAACTGAAAATTAGCCAGGTATGGTGGTGGATGCCTTTAATCCCAGCATTCGGGAGATAGAGTCAGGCAGATCTCTATGAGTTCAAGGCCAGCCTGGTCTACAGAGTGAGTTCCAGGACAGCCAAGGCTACTCAGAGAAACTCTGTCTCAAAAAAATAAAAACAAAAATAAAAAACAAAAGAAGAAGAAAGAAATAAACCAAAAAGGAAAAGAAAAACCTAAAAATTAATTTACTAATCTTCATGAAATTATAATATTATTATATAATAGTCTAAGCATGAAAATTGTCACTTCTTTTCAGCCTCTTGAATTTTCTACTCCGGTCTATTTGAGAAGTAGGTCTGCTCAATCAAATAAGTAACACTAAAGGCATGTTAATTGCATTTCTCTTTCCACCTATTTTATCCCAAGAGCATTTCATGTGACTCCAAGTATAAAGGTATATAAAATATGTATAGATATTGAACACATACTACTAATGACTTATAAATAAATTTACTTTTTAAAGTTGGTATATGTATATCACCTTATCATTTATTAATGCTTAAAGTAAATTTGTATACTAATGCTCTGGGTGTTCTTGGTTATTCTTACATAAATAATTAAATCTTGGATAATTATTTGATACTTTAAGACATATTATCTTCAATGTTTTTCATAGTTGACTGATATTTTTATTTTATAATATTCAATGTTTAGCATACCACTTCACATTAATATACAGTACAAAATGGCATAAATATGGTTAGGACAACTTCAGCAATTTCTGGGAATTCTTGTCCTAATCCTAAACGAAAATTCATTTAATGCTTTTTCATGAAACCCAAGTCAGCAAATCAAACAGCAATTTTTAAAAATCAAGCATTCTGGGCATGATCAATAATTACTTTTTTTTGGTCCGTTTTGAGACTGTAATTCAATTGCAACATTTCTCCTGTCCCTTTTCTCTCTCCCAAAGGAAGTTATGTAGCCTTCCTTGCTCTCCTTCAAATTCATAACCTCTTTTTCATCAATTATTATTCATGTATATATGTATTTGTACATACATATATTCCTAAATTAACCTGTTGAGTCCATTTAATGTTATTTGCATACATGTTTTCAGGACTGACCATTTGGCACTAGACAACAAATTAGTGTCCCCTTTCCTAGGGAAGGCCACCTCTCCCACTCCCAGCTTTACTCGGCTGCCTACAGTTCTTTGTGTGTGGCTGAGGCCTCTTGAGCTTTTCCTTGTCCAGTTTGGCATGTTCATTTGTATTCTCCTTGTTAAGATCACATATGGGTGGTCATGGTGTTGAGATTTTGGGCGTATTTTCCCACGTTATTAGGAGACACAATCTCACAGCAATGTCAAGGATCCTTTGGATCTTTCTGCTCCCCCTTCTACAATGTTCTCTGAGTCTTAGATGTAGGAGCATTCTGTATATGAATCAATTGGGATTGGGCTCTACAATCATGGTTATTTGAGAAGAATCCACAGCCATTAATTTATTAAACTAGCATAATTCCTAACACTTACAGATAAGTGTAGCCTTCACCCCCTCATCAAGGACATTTTTCTTTGCAAGTCAGAGACTATTACAGAAAATCACCACCAGTAGCACGCATAGCACCTTTAGAACCAAGAATGCTAACCAATAGGGAGGAAGCTTCCAGATCAGTACCAACATGATGCCATATGTTCTATGCCTACAGTATTTTGTGTCTTCATCAATAGGGTCTTACTATCAAGTTCTGGAGGACAACTAAGAGCTATGACAAAACCCCATGATGTGTGGGGTTTAAGGGACCCCACTGGCCAACAGTTCCAAAAGAGATAAACTAACCCTGGCACTAGACTTTTTATCTGAAAAAGTCCCTCCTTCCCATTATGTTATAACTAAATTTAAACTCCTTTTAGAAAGCTTGCATGATAATAGCTTTCCACATGACTTGTCCGAAGACCACTAATGCTAGCTATTCTTGCCCATATGACCTTCTTGACTCTTGCCCTCCCCTTTTCCACCCTGCTCATTTGTCTTGCTCCATTATTCCCAATTCCCTCTTTACACCACCTGTGTTCTAGCCCCCTTTTCTTGGAAGCATTGCCCACACTATGGCCTCTTGCAAGTTTCCTGGGCTCTTTGACTACTCTTTCCAATTTAAGCACACAGACCCAAAGGTTCATCTGCATATGAGAGAGAACATACAGTGCTTGGTTTTGTACCACCTGTAAGCAAGGGATGGTATTTGCAATTTCAATGCTTGGAAAGAAAAAAAAAACAAAGAGAATTTGTTTTTTGTGACATATGAAATTTAAATTTCAGTACCTTAGAAAGCTTTATTGGAATCTAGCCCCATTCATCTGTCTACTTCTTCTCTGTCTGCAGAGGCTCAGCAGCAGGCTTGAGGCACAGCGATTGTGTGGTTCATGAAGATGGAAGTATTTACTGTATCATAACTTTGCCCTCTCCTGGACTAAACAATTTCCTGAGAAATAAGATGCCACACACCTATGGGGTTCTTCAAAGGTTCAAAACCTGACATTTCTGCAACATGAGACAGAAAGGCAAACATATATGATATCCCCATTTGGCTCCTTGGGTCTAAAACTGTCTGGAAACACAGATGGATCCTCACCTCTCCCTAAACACTTTCCATACATGACAGCTTGGTTCTGTCACCATTTTCAACAACAGAAATAAAATTATCTTGATTTGGTTGCAGAGGTAAAGTTCACACCCTGCTCCCAGGCTCATCTTGATACTGGGTGGGATGAAACACCCATCAGTTGCACTAGTCATTGAACATATCTATACATATCTTACACCACATGCTGAGCAATGCCAAGAATCATCTCCCAAACCTGGGGCAGATAACTATTCATATTTCATAATGCTTTATCCCAGATATTTTTTTTGTATGTGTGTGAGTGCCTATGGGTTTTTTTTCAACACTTAAAATTTCCTTTGTAAGCTTGGATTCTTTATTTCATTTTGTTTTATAAAAACAAATGTCATCCCACAAGGGAGACAGCTCTTGTTATAAACACATGTATGGAGGACTGTAAAACTTAATGAAATTCACAACCGAACATTACAATAAAATGGCCTCGGGATAGAAACAATCTAATCAGTCTCCAGTGAGTCCCAGATGATCAGCTACAATTGTACACAGGTGGCTGAGGGCACAGGGCTGTTGGCGTCTTGCCTCACAGCACACAGGGGACGTGAGTTTTATGACCCAATTCTGCATGTTCTGTCCTGCTTTATTGTTGCATATTTTTGTCAAACCTTCCCTGGCAATGTAGCTGCACAGAAACCATAGTCTTCAAATCCCCCTCATTAAGAGAATTTAGCAAATATTTTACTGCCTCAATAAGGACATATGTCTATGAAAAGCAACATCTAGATAAGGCAAAAACCCAAGTTTTGGGGTTTTGCATCTTTGAATAGGAGAACGAAGGACCAGGGCACAAAGTGTGTGTGTGGGGGTCTGTGTGTGTGTTTGTCTGTGTACACATGATCCTGTGGGTACATGTATGTGTGTGAGCAGAAACAAGTGCTTATGTGTATACATTCCAGTAGAAACAAGAGGTTAGCTTTGGGTGGCTTTGATGTTCTTTCTCAGGCACCATCCACTTTGGTTTTTTGTTGTTTGGTTTTGTAGAGTTTCTCAGTGGTCTAGACGGTCTAGAGTAAAAACATTAGATTAGACTGGCTAGCTGGTGAGTTTCAGGGAACCCTCCTATTTTGCCAGTCCAGCACTTGGGTTACAAGTGCATGTTGGCATGCTTATAGATTTTATGTAAACTCTGAGGGTCAAAATCAGTTTTCATGCATGCTCAGCAAAGACCTTACTGATTGAGCCATCTCCTCTAGTCTTGAAGCCTTCTCTTTCTAGTTCTGTGGGGGAGCCAAAAGTCTTTCCTGCAGCTTTTGCTATGTGTTTTATTGAATGGTACAGAATAATGAAAAACGTTGCCTTGACTTTTAGTTGATGAAATAAAAACACTGGACAGCTTGAAGGAGCAATGACACAGAGACAATTTCTCCACCTGTTAACTCACATCAAACCCTGACTTCTTTATGAAATGGTTGGTACTGGAACATCACTAAATAAGGAGAAGGTAAGTGACTGTCCTTGAAGGAAAGGCATGTGAAGAGCAAGAAGAGGAAGTGCTCCCTTACCATGATACCATGAGAAGGAAAGGCTCAAGATTATCAATTTCATGGAACTATAGTGGACACAGAAAAATATGTCCTATTTAGATTAAATGTATAAATATTACTGCATTATTTTGTGTGCAAATAAGGTACCTAAAAAAAGTCAAACAACCAGAATTCTACCCTGCCCAGCGTCTTCTTCCAAAGACATCCTCGAGTTTCTTTCTCTACCCCATATCCATCCCTCCCTTCTTCCGCTTACTTCCATTCACCTTCCCTTACCCTTCCTTCCCTTGTTCCTGTCATTCACTCCTTTCTTTTTCTGATGTTAGACAGCCGTTATATAAGAGAGTGGTCAAGAGAAGACCAAGGAGTTCAATCTCTAGAGACTGATAATGGTCTGCCTCATATGACTCTATGTCCTTGGACCACAAAATTTCCATGTGTGCCTCTGTCTCCTTCTCTAAATGAAGGGGAAAACAGTCATACCAACATATAGGGTCACTGTTGTGGCCCAGCATGTTAATTCATGAAAAAGCTTAGCATAGAACCTGGATATACTAAATGCTTAGCTGCTACCAGACAATATTAATCTAATTACTTGGTCTACATGTTCATATACCCACCCAGAGCTCTATAACAATAAAGCAATTCAGGGAGAAGGAATGGATATGAGAGTTAATGCTGATCTATTGTCAGTGGCTAGGTCTGGGCAAATGACTCTTCTCTCTTAGCTTATATAACTCTTCTTGTAACCTTGGGACAATAGATACACTCTTCACAGATGACACACAAATTCCAAACAGACAACTGCTCAGAAAGTACCCATGAGCTATCTGTTGGTGGAGATAGCATTCGCCATTGTCAAATGTAAGTGTGAGATGAAGACCTATAGATGTGGGTCTAATTCTGACTGCACATCTTACTAACTCTATGATTTCAGGTGATTTAATGTCTTTTCATTTCATCTTTCTCTTGAAAGAAGTATCTAATAATATAAAGAACCTAATAAAGTGGCATAAATATTAATCAAAATAATAAGACCAGTAGAAGTTCAGAGAAAAGCAAAGACAGTTACCTGTGACCTTAGCCACTGAGATAGAGCACCTATAGGACCTGTGTGTCTGTGTCTTACTATAGCATCAATGGCTCACCCACCCTTGGTCACTACTGGAGAGTAAGCTGTGGGATACTTGTTACACCAGCTCTATTGATAGTGTGTGCTGTTGGAGGGAGGTCCATTTGTTGGTTCCTGACTGCCTGGCTAGCTGAGACCTGAAATAATCACACAGAAACTGTATTAATTAAATCACCGCTTGACCCATTAGCTCTAGTTTCTTATTGGCTAACTCTTACATATTAATTTAACCTATTTCTATTAATCTGTGTATCACCACGTGGCTGTGGCTTACTGGATAAAATTCTGGCATATGTCTCCAGAGGGGCTACATGGCATCTCTCTGCCTCTGCCCTTCTTTCTCTCAGCATTCAGTTCCATCTTCTGTAGTCCCATATTTCTACATGGTATGGCGAACAGAATCCCAGGCCATAGTTTGCACCTGCCACATGGGAGATGGTCACCTCCATAACAAAGGGTCAGGATGTTGTTCTGCTCCTTCTTTGTAATTTGGAGGATGCCTGGGATAGAGATGTTAATTCAGCCTACGTGACAGAGCTGGCACACAGAGCAGGAAGACGTGACAGAGCAGGCACAGGTAGATGTGGACGTGACCACAACCATTCACCTGGTTACCTAAGAAACAGAATGCTAATGAATTTCTCCCTCAGTTTATGTTTTGGTATATAATGCTGTTTGGAGAATAAACATGGAGGAATTTTCAGGATGTGAACTCAGGATTTCGTGAGGGATCACTGATCCCTTAAAGAAACATCCTGTTAAAGCCATGTGAGTTGTCTCAATTATTCCCACGCCTCCCCTCTGGTCCCAAGAAATAATTTAGGGTCTGGGCTGACAGTCTTCCCCACCTACCTAAGTTCTGCCCTGCTATAGGTCCAAAGCAGTTTCTTTATTTATTAATGGTAATCACAGCATACAGAGGGAAATCCCACATCAGTGCGCTCTCTGCTCCTGGTGCCAAAGCTTAAATTTACACTAGAGACATGAGAAATACCGTGTGTTTGCCAAAGCCAAGTAAGTATGCTTTTGTATTAATATTATTATGTTAAATGCATTTTTAGTTGAAGCAATAAAAAGTAAAAAAAAATACTATATCTTAATTTGTTCATGAAACATTATTTTTTAGCATAACTTATAGAAATGGTACTTGGTGAAGCACTCTAATGGTTCCTTTATCTCTTTAAGAAAAAATAGAGAGGGGTCAAGAAAACAAGAAGTCATTATGGGCAGCCTGGTACTTTTAGTGTCTGCCTACTGTCATATAGCAAGACCATCACCATGCTAGTACCCTCCTCATCTCCATGTATGTGTAGGTCTATACCAAGACCTTCTGGACAGTATCTCATTTAATCCCCTCTCAACATGCACAAATGAATACTTTCATTCCTATTTTCTCATAGTAGAAAAGAAAGAATGTTAAAAGGGTGAGGAATCTTGTTCTCGGTCACATAGCCAAAATGGAAATGGGTAAGAACAAGGCTGGAACACTCAGTCTGACCTTAAAGAAACATCCTTGCTACAGCCTCTCCATTTTACCCTTTACTGTAGAAATATTTACTGAAAGTCTCACCTTATATGAGTCCATATTTTGAAAAAGAAAAAAGAGGAAACGATGTTAGGTAGAGAATAAGTGCTGTGTGTGTTTGATTAGTGTATGAATGTATACATTTTTGGCTTGATTGGAATAAATCAATGAACAACAAATAAAACAGCTTGTTCCTAAAGGATTACATAGACTAGAGAGAATCGGTGAGTTATGAACTCAAGACAGAACAGTGGGGTTTGCAGAAAGTTCTAAGTGTGACAGAGAAGATGGAGCATGGCATGGGATGGATCAACAACATCCAAAGGAGTAGCAGGAGGCGTAGTCAATATGCTGTAAGAACAGGATGTAGATAGAGGGGTTAATGCTAGCAGGCCATTGCAGCTGTCTGAGGGAAGAGTGCTCCTGTCAGGGGAGCTGCTTTAGGAAGGGTTTAAGAAAAGCAACAAGGGAACTAGGCTTGGCTGGAGTGAGAACTTGAGGCACAGGAAGTGAAGACGGGGTGTGCTGGGGAGGAGAAAGGATGCTCAGGGTATTTTTGTACTGGGCGCTCGGCTTGGACCTTGTCACATAGCTCCCACAGTCATGAGACACTATTTGTTCTTGCATCATGGCTACACCAAGAGGACCTCAGTCTTTCTTCCCAAAGTTGCACTTCCTTGGGAATAGAAGAGTTATGGCATAGTAGCAGTGTCTGCTCAACCCCTGAAAATCAGTCCTTGACAGGGGCAAGGTAATGTGGGTAGCTTCTAACCCATAATATCTGTCAGCCATGTAGATGCAGGAGCCAAAATGAGTTTTGGAAAAAAAAAACTGAAAAGCGCTCTTTGGGAGAAAGTCCAAGGCTAAACAAAGCAACCGTAAATATTATTTGTATTAAATACATGTATTCAGTTCAATTCAGTTTTACTTAGTGTAATGAAATGTGGGCTCAGAAATTGCCTGCTATCTGCTAGGCACAGTGGGGGAAGATAAGGGAATTTTATGACATGGATTGGAAGCTCAGGTATTGCAAAGCAGGAGGGAACAGAGGTCTTCAGATCCAAGGCGCCCACCTTCCTATGAAGAACCAGATTCCAATAGTAAGGCTTTTGTGGCATATGATATTTCATAGTGATCCCACCTTCTATCATGGTGTGAGAACAGACAATTTGGAACAAATGGGCATAGTTGAATTTGAATAAAACTTTATTTATAAAAACTGGTAGCAATCTTGATTTGGCCTGTGGGAAGTGATTTGGCAACATCTAAACCAGACACTTGTATTATCATTGCCACAGCAACACTTCCTGTCTACTGAGTGCCCCTACTTCCTGCCTATCTCATACTAACAACATTATTATAGCATAAATAGCATTATCTCCTTGCTAGATAAAACCCCAGAAACCCTGTTTAAAAAGAGTTAACAAGCTGCCTAGGTAGGTCACAGAGCAATGAAGTTGCAGAATGGAGAAACCAATCACAGAATGAGGTTCCAAACATTGCACAAAGCACACTGCATCCCACAGAAGATTCAACACAGTTCATAAACAGATATCCAGTTCTCGGCCAAACAGAATGAGGTATTAGCCATTGAGTCATCCTGCAAGGATAGTGCCTAGGTTGTCTCTGGGTCTGGAAAGCAGATGTGTTTCCTCAGCTTTGCCTTGCTTGATAAGTGTGTGAGCTTTCTTTCAGAGATGTCCAAGCTGGCTGCCTCACAGTTTCTGCATCCTTTCAGGAAAGGGTCTGAGTCTTTGTGAATGACACAAGGAGCTGTCATAAGGCTCTGGGAAGCAACATTAGCACAGCCTGTCTCCTATGGAAGCCTAGTAAGTTCAAGGACAAGGGGAGAGGAGTGAAGTGTGAAAGTGCTGCTTGATCATTTGAGGACTCGGACAGGGCCGGCGCCGGGCCATCCTCCCTCCATGCTCTGCACTTCCTCTCCAGCTCCCTAACGCTAGCATCTTCTGAGTCCACAGACAGAACTGCTAAGCTTTGTTCAGAGCCTTTGCATTTCTTGTTGGCTTTGCTTGGAATGTCCTGTGCTCAGATGTCCTGGCTAATATCTCTCAGCTCAGTTCTAACATTCTAGTGTGTGTGTGTGTGTGTGTGTGTGTGTGTGTGTGTGTGTGTGTGTTTGTGTGTGTGCATGCACTCACGTGGGCGCATACACGTTTATTTGTGCATATCTGTGAATGTGCATCCATACACACATGTGCATACATGTGGAAACTAGAGATCAACCTCGGGTGTCATTCCTCAGGTTCCACACACCTTCATTTTCAAGACAGCATCTCTCACTTTTACCTGTAACTCACCAGTTTGGCTATCTGACTAGCAAATCCACTCTACCCAGGCTGGTTGTTGCTTTTTAGGTGGGTTCTAGGGATTGAACCAAGGCCCTCATGCATGTATGGCAAGTACTTCATCAACTGAACTATCTCCCCAGCCCAGTCTTCATTCCATTAAAGAAGTTTCTAGAACTTCCAGGCTAAATTGCTCAATGCCCCTCCTTTTTCTGGGACATCACCATCTGTTCATTCCATTATTGCAGGAATCGCTGCTCATTCATCTAATTTGTTTAGCATCTTATTCCTCTGATGAAGCTGTAAACTCTGAGGAAGTCAAGAATTTGTCTGTCTGTTCCACTGCCCATGGTACCTAGGATAGAAAAGACACTCCCAGAACTGTTTGCTGAGTGAACGCATGACGCACAGCAACAGCAAAATCTAAGGAGTGCATACCACCTGCAAGGCACTGTTCTGAGCCTTCCTTGGAATTCTGTCACTTAATCCCTTCAGTGACTCCAGGTCATCAAGGAATGCTCATTGTCGTCAATGTTTAGGCTCGAGAAGGCAAAGAGCAATCCTGTGTGGCCACAGAAATAGAAACACTCTCTCCCAAGCATGTCTGTCTTATTAGGCAGTCGCCAGGCAGGATGTAAAAGTGGAAGACAGATTGCATTCCTCTTGTCCTGAGAGCTAATGAGAAACATTCTCACTAAGGGGCAGAGAGCCAGGGTCCTGAAGGTGCCTGGGAGCCAGTGCACTCTCACTACCTGCTGCATGGTCACGCAGTTGCCATCTGTGGCCACCTCAAATCCCTGGTCCATGAGGGGCTGTGAGGGACGAGGTCGTAGATTTCTATTGAAGTCCAAGAGCATGCAGGGGCAAAGCCTATCCTGGCATTGCTTCATGGAAAGTCAGCTGTGGTCACCAGTCTCCACACACCTGCATGGAGGCTCTTCTGGAGAGAGCTTGAAGGCAAGACTGGAAATCTTAGTGGGAAGCCTTAGCCTGTGGCTTCCTGCCTCTATTAAGTTCCCTTTGGGTGGGACCCTTGTTGCCTCTGCCCTGTTTTGTGGGCTCTAGGAAAAAGTGACACTTTGTAGAGGCCTTCTCTAGTTCAGTCACTTCCATTCAGGCTTTTGGTCACTTGCTTTGAGTTTCTGGCTTTGATGTTGGGCTTGCTCAGCTGGCTCTGGGAGCGGGTGTGTGACCTGCAGCAAGTGGGAGAAAGGCTTTATGTTTGAACTGGCTAGTGATTGATTAACTCTTTCCACAGCTTCTCTGGCACAAAATAGATTGCTTGGCAAAGCAGCCTCCAGATGGCCCCGGGATGGAGGCTCCCTTCTGGAGGTGCTTGGGTGGGAGTTGCTGTTGCTTCTAGCAAGCCAGAATTGACATGTGGCCACAGTCACATGCTAGTCCTAGGAGAAGGCTGCTGCCTGGAGGGCCAATTGTGAGTCTGGGAATGGAGTGTTCATTCTCTGAGCAAGCTGTAATCACAGGATAGCTGTGGTCTCCACATGGCAAACAAACTAATCCAAACAAAAAGAGGAAAATAAACTAAGGTAAGAAATGTTTATAACTTATCTTGGTCTTGCTTTTTCATTTATTTTCTATTTTGTAAGTTCCATCGTTAAATTCTCAGGCCTTGAATATAAGAGAGTAGAGGGGGAAAATAAAGAAAGGTAAGAAGAAAGGGGGGAGAAGGAAAGGGAAGGGGGAAGGGAAGGGGAGGGAAGGGAAGGGGAAATGAAGGGAAGGGAGGGAAGAAAGAGTAGAGATGGTGAAAAGGGGGGAGGGAAGGGAGGGATAAATGGGAAGAAAAGGTAGAAAGGGGAGAGAAGGGGAGGACAAGGAAAGAAGGGAAGGGAGAGTAGAAAGGGGGAAGGGGGCAGGGCACCAATCTGCATAGCCACCGCAGGGCCCATCCTGACCACATCTAATGCCACCCTGGACTCCATGATCAGCAGTGGATGGAATTTCCCTTCTCTGAGTGCTGACTCTGAAGTGCTCTAACTGAATAGCCAGGTGTGAGATACTGTCAGCCACCTCGGCTTGTTGGCATCTGTAACACACACTCCAGCTAACATGGAACCGCTCCGTTTTTCTGCATCCAGTTTCCCATGACAAACATGCTCATGAGACGGAGCCGGTATATTGCTCTGTTTGGAGATTTAATGTCTGAGGCTGTGTAATGAGCCAGGCCAGCTGTTGCTTCAGTCCCAACACTACACACATGATTCCTCATGGCTGCTGACTAAGTCGCTCCATCCCGGGAGCAATCACTGTTAACATGCTGAACTGAGAGAGCTGCAGAAGGGACTGCATCAAGCTTTGCATCCTCTCACTCCTTGTCAAGAGAACAAGCAGTGTGCTGGAAAAAAATCTCATTAAAAATATACTGGTAAATGCACCCTATCTTTCCAATTAAGCAAGGATTATTATGGCTGGGTCATTTCAATTTTCCCTCAGATTGTGTTTTGATTGATGCACTAACTAGAGAGAGGTACAAATATAAGTTGTCATGAAATATTAAATAGCATTTCAGGTATTTTATTTCTATCCTCATGAATGCTAGGGTGACAGAGTTATACTTTGTGAATGTTGAAACATCAATTATTTCAAACCAGCTTTAGAATTTCCCTCCTTTCTACCTCATTCTGGCCTACTGCAGCTTTTAAAGATGTTTCAGGTATAAATAAGGGTACCATTGCCAAAATGAATTCTCTGTGTGTTTTGGCTTATCAGAGATCAGGTGAGAAGAATGAGCCAGAGTATTAACAACACCCATCCATTCTTGTACATTTATTGAGCATCTATGGCATCCAGATACTGTGCATGTCTGCTCTCAAATATGTATAATGGGGAGGAAGGTATTAACTAATCCATAGTGCTTCGTGAGGCCAGTGCTGATACTGATGCTGAAGAACAGCAGATATGGGCTTATCCTTGTCACCTTTACAGGATCTAGAACCATGCAGGAGACAAACTCTGAATATCTTTTCTTGGGAGTGTCTAGATTGGGTTGAGATAGGAAGATCCATTGGGCATCACCTCAGGATTAGGTTCCTAAACTGAACAAAAAGGAGACAAAGCTAAGAGAAATGGACACCAGCATCTGCTTTTCTGCTTCCCTGTTACAGATGCAGTGTGAGCAGCACCTCAAGCTCCTGACACTGAGAATTCCTTGCCACCACGGACTGGCACCACAGACTGTGAACCAGGATGAGAGCCTCCTTCCTTGCTTAGATTGCTTTTGTCAGATTTGTTATCAGAGCCTCAAGGCCAGGTGCTTTATCACTTCCATCCCAAGAAGGATTCCAGTACAATGGAAGGTTTCACACAGCAGTGTCTGTTCATTTGTATGATGACTTGGTACAGCAGGCTTCATCTTGCCTATCATAGGGCATTTTCTTACATCTTTTCCAGGTACAAAATCTGAGAAAGCCTGGGCAGTTGTAGCTGGTGGTACCTGAAAGGGTATGTGAGAGGATGGAGGAGGAAGTATCCTGGAAGTTGTCACTCGTGGTGAGATATGGGATTAACGTCTGAACTCTCTAGAGCACACCAATGGTCAGCACTGTGTCCTGTCACCATGTTTTCCTTGGTGTCTAGTGCTGCCCTGCTGTGTTGACACCATAGGCTTTGCATCCAGCAGATTATGAAGTTGTGCATATAGCGTTTATTTCATATTTTTGAGCCTCCTTATTTCTGTAGAATGAGCAATTTTAAAGTGTGATTTTTGTCATTTGCTCTAAATAAAAGGTAGATAACAATAATGACCAGCGTGACAAAATGCTTTCAATAGGCCACATCAAGTTGGATTGAGGTAGGGACATTGTAATGGTCAAGTTTGATTGCCAGCTTTACTATATTAAGAAATTCCCAAGGGCTGGAAGAATGACTCTGTTGTTAAAGACTAGGGCTCATAAAGAAAAAGACAAGAACCATGCAGCTTTTAGTTTTGTCTGTGAGGAAGTTCCCCGATAATTTAACTAGGAAGGAAGACCCACCTCAATGCAGGCAGCATCACCCATGGACAGGGATGGAGAAAGCAAGCTGGTACTGGTATTCCCTTTTCTCTGCTTCCTAGTTGGTGTTATAGACCAAGCTGCTCCTGCCACAATAGACTGCATTCCTCCGAACTATGAGCCTAAATAAATCCTTCCCCGTGTCCTTTCTCTCAGGTATCTAGTCATAAGGCTAAGAAAAGTGGCTAATACCGTCAGCCATTATTATATGATCCAGAGTCCCCAGGTAGGAAATGAAAGCCTAGCTGAGTAAAGCAACAGGTCTCAGGTTACACAGCTGCTTAGAAAGAAGCCACAGTTTAGACCCCTGTCCCAGAGTCTCCTAAGTACAAGGGGCAGAAGACTGGATGCAGAGGAAAGGATGGCCATGAACCGAAGTGACTCACGGCCCCAGTTGGTGTTGACCAAATATGTTGACAGGAATGATTGGGAACGTAATACAAGAATATAGCCCATAGTAGAAACCTGCCCAGCAAAAATGTCTTGATGGGTTAGATGGATTGGCAGGTGAGACCATGAACTCTTGTGGAGCAGGCTCTGTGATCAGGTGGTGGAGGAGGTCCTTCTGTATTTGTGTTGCTTTCCTTGGTTGAATAAGGAAACTGCCTTGACCTTTTGAAAGGGAAAAGCTTAGCTTAGGTAGGCGTGGAAAAGAGAACTGAATTCTGAGAGGAAGAAGGCAGTGTGGCAGATGCCATGAAACTCCTGTCTGAGACTGACTCTGGTTAGGATCTTTCCTGGTAAGCCACGACCTTGTGGTAAACACAGATTGGTAGAAATGGGTTAGATCAGGATGTGAGAGTTGGCCAAGAAGAGGCTAGATATAATGGGCCAGGCAGTAATTTAATTAATACAATTTGTGTGGTTCTTTTGGGGGTTAAGCTAGCTGGGCAATGGGACGTGGCTACAATCAGGACACTGTACTCTAAGTTCCTCTGTACTCTAAGGAACCTAGGTACCTCCCTTTGCGATTTCAGTATAGATGAGTATCTCCAATCTGAAAATCCCAAGCTTTCCTAAATGTTTTGTCTGCTGACATGATAGCACACATAGAAAACGCCACAGCTGGACCAAATAGGCTGGCTCTGACTCTCAACACAGGCATGCCAAAAACACTGCAGTAAACTTACATTCAAGGCTATGTGCATGGCGTCTAGATAAGTGGATTTCACAATCAGACTTGCATCCCATTTCTCCCTGGTTGTTTTCACAGTGACAGAAAAGTGACCACCACTACCTAATAGTGAGAGTGCACAGGCCAGTGGCTGCAGGGCAGGCTTTGTTCCAAAGCCTGTGCTCCTTCTCACACTCTCCAGCTAAGGGCATTGTTCTTCCTGTCCTCTGAGCCAGTGCCAATCAGATGCCTCTTTCCGTGCCAGACACCCCTTCCTCCTGTTTCACCACAGCCATTCTGGGGCATATTCGAAGAGAAGAGACCAGCGCTGATTTCCCCACTTCCTGCTTCCTCTCCCTTCAGTACACTGAATAGACCTCCCCCTTCTTATTCCTTTCTCAAGTGAAAGTTGCCGTCTTTTTCTTAACTCAGAACTGCAGGGCTAAATTCCTGGGGAAGCCATGTGCTTTTTATTATTATGTTGTTTATTCATGTACTCGAAACACATTTATGTTGTTAGGCTATTCATGGAACAAAACAATCAAATGAGAAAACAAACCAATGAGTTTGGTAGCCTTCTTAGGGAAACAAAGGGAAGCATCCTAGGGGGACATTTAACTCTTCTAGTTTCACTTGCTAATTCGGAATTCCTGTCTGCCTCCCACCGCCCACCACCAGCCCTTGAAATGGATCCCGCTGATGTCTCCTGTGAAAGCCATTAGGGATGAGACTTGGAACTTGTTGTCACCATCACAATGTAAATAACGTTACCCAGAGCTTACTGGAAATGCATGCCCTGTGAACAAGGTTGATGTCTACGGCCTCCCCCACCTACCGACTTTCAATGTGACACTTCTGAGAAGGAAGGGGTGTGTGGAGAACTGACTGACTGACTGATAAGTTATGACAGGCACTCTAGAGCCTTGCTACACTCAAGCTATGGCCCACAGGACAGCAGCCTTGGCACATCTGGGAATAGGCCAGGGAAGAACAAGCTTAGCTTCCACCTCAGTCCTACCACACCAGAAACTACATGCTCTTGAGAATCTCAGGAAAATCAGCCAGGTGGTGATGGCACTGTCTTTAATCCCAGCACTGGGGAGGCAGAAGCAGGCGGATCTCTGTGAGTTCAAGGCCAGCCTGGTCTACAAGAGCTAATTTCAGGACAGGCTTCAAAAACAAAACACAACAAAACAAAAAAACTTCCCCCCCCCCCAAATTTTCAGAAATCTTGTGATTTGAGAAGTGCTGCTTGGCTAGACATCTGATATACACAGTTGACACTCACCATCACCAAGGCTGTATGTACCTTGACCAAGTTCATCACTAGCTGCAGGTGCAAGGCTGACTCTTGAACTAGATTACACCTTCTGAATTGAACTTTTATCTACTCCCCCTCTCCCTGTACTTCCTTTCTTCAGTTGCTTCCCAAAAGCTTTGTTTCAGTATAGGACACTCTGTGGGGGTTGGGTGGGTGTACATGCTCATTTGGGTGTGTGCACTTGCATGCACGTGCACATGTAGATCAGAGGTCAACGTAGTATGCCTTCCTCTACATTTTGAGACAGGGTCCTCTCAATAAACTTTTGAAGTTCACTGGGTCTGCTCATCTGTCTGGCAAGCAAAGCCCGGGTATCTGTCTCTGAGGATGCGGAAGTAGAGTTACAGTACAAGCCACCGCTCCCTAGCTTTTACATGGGGTTTGAATTCAATCAATGAACTTGCACCTAGGATATTAAAAGGGAGTCAAAATAGAGTTAAGACTAAGTTAAGTTTTTTTATTCTCACTCACTTAGGTTCTGGCATTTATATCACAGGCCTTACCTCTATAGATGCTTAAGTCTGAAATCCCTTCTAAGAGCCTGAGGAGTCTCCATAAACTTGTCAGTCTCAGAGAACATACCAATAAAAAACACATTTCCCTGTGCGCCAATAAAATACACATTTCCCCCTAACACATGACATCACTCATGTCAGATGTGTGATGACAACAGGGTGACACATAAATCAGTACAATTGTGGAACTGTCTACTTGGGTCAGCATCAGATTCCATTGCCTAAGAACTCAATTCACAAGACAGCTTCCACTTCGAATACTAATTATTCATTCCAGGTTGTCACCTTTACTTCTGAGCCACTGACTGTAAACTCAGGGCCTCGATGATATGATGCTTGGGCTGTGTCATTTGTCTGAAAACTTATGATGTTCAAGAAAACACCAATTAATGCTTATGGCTTTATTATTAAGGACACAACTCAAGAACAAGCAACTTGCAGAGATGCATCTGACAGGAGAGGGTGAGTTTCCGTGCTCTCTTTGGGTACACCACCTTCCAGTCACAGGCTGGTTCAAGAACCTAGAAACCTATCAAATCTCATTTGCTCACAGAGTTTTATAGCTCTAAGCCACTGTCTCTCTGTCCTTTTTTATCTGTAAGTGAGTGGGGGTGAAAGTACCCACCCAAGTCATAAGGATCACTGTGTTTTTCCGGTGACTAGTCCTATCCTGAAGTCATCTAATGGTCCCACCTGAAGTAATCTCACTCATGTAAACTCAGGTTCTGAGAGAAGAACGTTAGGAATAACAGAAGGCAAATCTACTATTCAGGCAACTCCAAAGGGTTTAGGGATTTTGTGTAAGACACACAAAGGTCAAGTACATTTCTTATTATATTGTAATATCTCCAATATTTCTTAAGCAAAGAGGACATTCTGACAATGCGGCTTCCGGGTGTCAAGTCAGTGAGTCTATCTGCTTGTCAAAGTTAATGCAAAGGGAAGCAGCTCACACTGCCTGCCAGACTTTTCCTTTCCCTCAGTGTCTTAGGCCATTTTGTGTTTCTACAATTAGGATACCTGAGACTGATTAATTTATAAAGAACAGAAATTCATTTCTCATAGTTCTGACACCTGGGACATTTGAGGTCAAAGGGTCTGCAGCTGGCCAATCCCCCTCCCTTTTTTGTGGCATCACTCCATGGTGAAAGGGCAAAGAGAGGGCAGGGAAAAAGGAGGAAGGGGTCATTTCTATAAGAAACCCACTCAGGCAATAAGGACTCCAGGCCTCACAAAGCAGAACTACCCTCAGGTCATCTGACATTACTCCCCTTCTGCCCCCTCCACCTCCTGCTTTCAAAAATTCTTACACTGAGAATTAAGTTTCCAATATTGGCTTTGGGGGCTACACATTAAAACCATAACAGCCAGTTTGACTTAGAGTTGTAGAGTGGGAAAAGCCTGCAGAGGGAGGGAGCTGAGCACAGAGCCTAGGTGGTTTTGCAGGCATTCTTGGGATTGTCCCTTTACTCTTGATATAGTGGTTCTTTCTGTCTTCACGGTGCCCTCAACTTGTAAATCAGGAAACACTTCCATGGGCTAAGTTCTGGCCTGGGAAACTCGAAGAGCAAGGGAAATAAAGCAAGAGAAGGATAAAGGAGGAAAGACAAAGCACAATGATATAGAAATTGAGTCATTTCAAGTTGGAAGAGTGAGTCAGAGTAGGGGAAGGTAAAGGCAGGCCTGACATGAACCTCATCACGCTAGGCCTTACCTCCTCTGTTCAGGGAGACCTCCTAGCTTTAAGGAAAACCACTTTGATCCCTCAGAAAGGAAGTGCTTCTTTCCCTGATAAATAACACAAGCATGACTTGGAATGATCCCCTGAGGTGATGCAGGTTGAGACTTAGTTTAAGGGTCTGATTAATGACTCTAGATTAACAAGAAGTTATAGGCCAAATTTTGTCAGCACTGAGGTTAATAGCAATGATGGATTTACCTTTCTTCAAAAGCCTAGGCAGTTAGAAAATTAAATTTAGGACTGGATAATGTTAACAAGTGGTGTTAGTAAAAGTGGATATCTACGTACAAAAGAACAGTAGTTGACTCTATCTTATAACACACACACACACACACACACACACGCACACCAAAATGGATTAAATATGTATGTAAAATCAGAAACTATGAAACCACCACAAGAAAAGAGAGGTGGACACCCCCATATGAGTCTTAGCAATGATTTCTTCATATTACAGAAACAGCTCAGGCAATAAAAGCAAAAATAGACAATTGGGATGCATCAAACTAAAAAGCATCTTCATTGTAAAGGATACAAACAAGAGTAAAAAGGAAGCCAATGAATAGAAAAGAATCTCAAACTCTAAGTGAAGTAAGGGAGCTGTGAAGATTAATCATTATTAACTTGACTGAATTTAGAATCATCTAGAAGACACACCTCTAGGTGTGTCTATAAGGGTGTTTCCAGAGACATTTAACCTGGAGGAATGACCCACCCTAAAAGTAGGTGGCACCATCTCCAGGTGTGGGGGCCCAGACTGCACCCAAGGGGAAGAAAGGGAATGCCGACTGAGCTTTATAGTTCAACTCCCCTTGCTGATGTGAGCCAGCAGTCACTCATTCTTCGGCTGTTACAAAGTGGTCCACTGCCATGACCTCACAGCTATGATGGTCTGTATCACTTAAACCATGAGCCAATGCAACCATCTTGTTCTTGTTTTGCTTCTTATCACATACTTAGGCACAACATGGAAAATAAGGAGTAGTCCGAAACAGCCCAAGAACTTGTTCAGCTTTACAGTGTTCTGAAACCAAGAGAAACTCAAGCTAATTTAAAACTTGGCAAAGGAGTTGAACAGACATTTATCCAATGAGGGTGCAGAAATGCCACCAATTCTATGAAGAAACGCTCACAACTATTACTCACCAGGGAAACACAGGTGAAAACCTCAACGATGTATTTCTTTATATTTGTTAGGATGGCTTTAAAACAAGCAAACAAAAAGGCAAAACAAAAGACAGCCATGGTTGGTGAAGATGTGGGGTAAAGTCTTGGTGCAGTGTAATATTGATCTATTACTATGGAAAAGAGTATGGAATAATGTGATGGTTATTTGATCCAATAGCACTACTCTTGGACATTTCCACAAGGAAGTCAAAACAAGATCCCAAAAGTCATATCAGTATTCCTATTGATTATCTGTGCACTCTTCACAAAAGCCATGGTAATGAAGAAACCAGTTGCATGCTCACCCAAACGCAAATGGATATGTAAGATGTGGTATATCCCATAATAGACCGTTATTCTGCTCTTAATAACCGGAACACTTCCCATATGGGTCAATACTGATGAAACTTTGGGCATTATGCTGAGTTTAAAAGTTAGTTACCAGCCACTTGGATGAGTGGAAGGGTGGTGGTTGGTGCTGAGGGACAGGAGAAATTTCTACTCAGTGGGTATAATATTCAGTTACAAATGACTGAGTCCCAGGGACAGGGCCTATTATTAACAGTAGTGTATATATAGTACACTTAAATGTTCACTAAAGAACACAGCTCATGTGTCCTCACCAATT
Organism: Ondatra zibethicus; assembly: GCA_004026605.1. Lineage (NCBI taxonomy): Eukaryota > Metazoa > Chordata > Mammalia > Rodentia > Cricetidae > Ondatra > Ondatra zibethicus. The sequence continues at coordinate 60,943 of PVIU01005084.1, forward strand.
TTCTTTTCTTAACAAAGATGGGATAGACAGCCTGTCCTTAAGGAACTTGAAAATAATTTCCTCTGTGAGACTAATCATTTTTCCCAACTTTGCAATGTGCTAACATTGTGTTAACTCCTGCAAGGATAAACATCACAACCAGCATCATGTAGACCTTTTCTCTGTGTGTCAAGTGTTGTACTAGGTACACAATGGTTACAGCTCAGGCAATCTTCAATTGACCCTGGTAGACACTGGTAAATAATCTGGGTTTCCCCAGTTTTACTAATGAGGAAATGGAGCCTAAAATTCATCAAGCAGCATGACCAATGTGCCAAGCTAAGTCTCAGCAGCACATTGCAGGGTGCCAGCTCCACCCTCCTTTCCATTTAGTCGCTATTAATGAAAGCCTTTGCCATGGACTCTGGAGGCCAGCTCCCTTCCTCCAAGTTCCTGATCAAGATGACCAGGAAATATGGAGTCCCAAGCAGGTGAGCATTCAGCCTGGTTGGGGCTCTCTTCTGTCACATTGTATGAGGTGTTGTCACATAAAGAATCGACCATCTGGGAAGAAGAAGGAGGCTCTGAACTCTAGATTGTTGGAGTTTGATATGTGTTCTTCTGGTCTCTCTTGGTAACTCTTTACCAGGAAGGATCTCGAGTCTTTGGTACAATTTCTATTTCAGAATGATTACTGCTAAAATGATCTGGGTTAGGAATGTGACAGGATTCTGGCCCCTTGAGCATTTGTGTGGAAATAAAGAGCAACGCTGATTCTTTCAACTCCAGCTTAAATCAAACCGCATGATGAGCTCAGTCTGCACCTCCCCCTTGATTCCTACCTCGACTCTTATGAAAGACCAGCAATTCTTGGAACACAGATTACAACAGAGCTCCTCGCCCGTCCCCACCCCCCCAACTCCCAAAGCCTTTATATTCTTCACTATGAGCTGCGCTCTGCCTCCAACCCTTTCTCAAGTGTCTTGAGGCCGGAAACATATTTGCACTAAGCCTGATCTGTCGAGAATTTTGATAGTGCATACATTTTCAGAAATGTAATCGAGATGATTAGGACGTGGCTGAGCTTTGCCCCTCAGTGTTCTGTTTTGCAAGAGTCACTTGATGTGAAGTAAGTCGTTCACTTTTCTCTCTTTCCTTCCCAAGTCTTTTTATCTTAGAACCAGGAAGTCACATTTTGCCAGCAGACTGTGAACTGTAACCACAGAAAGTTGGAGGCTGGTTCAAAGCCCAAGATTCATGAGGCTTGAATATGTTTTAGCTTTGGCAGAAAGCATATGCTCCTCTCTCAGTTGGGAGGAAGGCATCAGCAGGGAGTGGGGTGGATACTGGAGGGACAGGGTCAGCTGTGTTATTGGTGACATGGCCAGTGGGCTGTCTTCTGAGTCCTGTGAGGTATGTGTTAGGGAAAGCAGCCTTGTTCTGGGAGGTTCTGAGCCTGGCTGGAAGAAGACTAGGTTTCATTTTCCACTCAGACACTGTTATGGAAAGAATGAGTCTCTGTGCTCCTTGTCCCTGTGCCCAGAATAAAGGGGTCACTATTAACTCCCTCATTCTGTTTGGATGAGAAGAGCTAACACAGTTTGTGATGCTCTCTCCACAGTTCCTTTGTCTTCTCAACAAACACTCTTGACCATCAGTTTTCATCTTTACGTAGAACAGAAATGCTCTCAGACTCTGAACATATCCATTGCCTTTTGTCTTTCTCAATACATGTACATGATGCATCTTTTCATGGGCTTTACCGTACCCTCTCCGTTCTTCATTAGAATATCTGGATACTTCAAACTTCCCTGCATGAAAACATCCATTAAAATGATACCCCCACATACATATATGATACATGTATGTATATAATCATATGTTTATTATTTTCTTCAATACTGTTGTAAAGACTTCATCACTCTTATCTTACCTCCTTATTTTGTTTGTTTTCATGTGTATGAAATGTGAATGCATGGGCATACGTATTTTGGCATTTGTGTAGAAGCATGTCTGTGTTTAGATGCATACAATATGTGTGCATGTATGAGTGAGAGAGAGAGAGCCCTAAGTTGACACTGAGTATTGCCCTCAATCACTGTCCACTTTATTTATTAAGACGGCCTCTCAATAAGCGTTTGGCTATCAATTCCTGTTAGTTTAGTTAGCCACCTTGTCCCAGGGATCATCTGTCTTTGCCTTCCAAGTGCTGGGATTAAAGGCAGCTTCTGTACTGCCTGCCTCTTACAAAGGTTCTGGGGATCTGAACTTGGATCCTTACACTTGTATAGCAAACACTTTATCCAATGAACCATCTCCCTGGTGCTCCCCACTCCCCCACCCCAGCCCAGGGCTTTATATTATGTATCAGTCTGATAACACATTCCAAACTGATCACAGACTTCCATGAATCTGACGGTCCTTCTGATCAACCATGTTCAATAGATCTCAGCCATGACAGAAATTCTTTACAAGGGCATTTTCCAATATGGTGACCTCTAGTCACATTTGGATGCCATTGAACACTTGAAATGTGGCCGTTGTGTCTAAGGAATAATTTTTTTAAATTTTATTTAATGTTAATTGTCAACTTCCAAAGCTTATAAGGCTTGCCACTCCTGTACTGAAGAGCACGGCTTGAGACTGCGCCCTCCTTCAGGCATTACTGCCTGTGCTTAGCAGTGCCTGGCATGTATTAGGAGACTAAGTTAATAGTTGTTGCATTCAACTGCTGTATATGTATCTGCTAATAATGTTACCAGAAAGACAGTAGTAACTCCAGCCATTTCATCTTTATATATAAAACAGATAGAAAGTAACATGGAATAAAATGACAACATAATGTGACTATGTGATGATGAGTGCTGGGACCAGGATGTGAGATGCAGCTTGTTTGGGATAAATTCTCTGTCCTTTCTGTTTTCACTGAAGAACGACAGTACATGTGAGTGAATTTTTATGTAAGTAGTTGCACATGCAAGATAAGAGGGGGGCAGTATTTTATAGTCAGCTAATTGTCTCCATACAATTAGGCATGCAAAGGCTTGCTCATATAAAAGCCAACAGAAAGGAAATGGGAGGGGGTAGGCAGAATTGGCACACTGCTTACAGATCATTAGTATTGTGCACATATTTAAAGGCTATATTGGCTAAATGGAGCTCTTTTAAAAGAGAAAGAGTGTACCATAAAAGAAAGATGACAATACCCAACAAATTGGGCAGCTGCTGTGTATGCTTTGTGAGATTATTAACTTTCAGATTTTGATGGCCTCACAGTTCAGATCTACATGGTGGAGGGGATGCTGCCATCTCCTGGTATTTATCTGTAGTGAACCAGCATTCCAGAAGCTGTGGGGCATCAGTTGCTCACTCTTCTAGTTTACCATTATTTAAAGTTGCATATTAAAAGCAATTCTAAAATTATTCTTTGGAGAATAATCTGTAAACTTTGGATATGAAAACATTTCCATGTTTCAAAGCTTCCATCTTTGTAGGAATAAATACAGCCATCTGGATGTTTTCAGCTCCTCCTTCTCATTTAGCTAGAAGATGTGCTGAAACAGTCTAACAGCATTTGGAGTGACTGATTCGTGACAAGTTCCCCCAACAAAGTACTGCCCTTCTGTGTCAGTAATGGAACTGTGTATCTTCATGGATCCTGATCTGATTTTGTACAGCTGCTGGCTTGCTGGATCAAACCTGAAAACATAGGGTCAGCCCAAATTTGGAGATGTTGTAATTTAATAGAGCCTGATAATTTCAATCAAATGAGAACTCTTAGTAGATGATGCAGTGCTCTCCATCAGAATTCAGAAGCTGTGCTGAGATCTTGACTGATCAGAAATAACCAAGAGAGATCAGAGATTGTGGTCTTATATTAATAGGGTTCTGTATGGAAGATTCTAGATTTATCTAGCGATTTTTAAGATGAAGATCATATAGGACACCTGGATACCTCTGTATGATCAAGGTGCTGGGAGAAAAGGAAGAGGTCTCAATGTGGAGAAGTGGATGAGGAAAGGAAAGAAGCATTTGTTATTGGCTCATATAGATATCTCAGTGGGTAGTGATAGGAAACCCATGCCCAAATCATCCCCATCCGTTATATCTCCTGATGAACCTTGCATAAGCCACCCTTTTCTTTGCTATGAAAAAGTAACTGATGAGAGAAACTTAAGGAAGAAAGGGTTAATTTTGGTTGACAATTTGAGAGTATAGCGCATCATGACAGGGAGTGCATTTTGGCAGGAAAGCCAGGTGGCTGGTCACAAATTTCTGTAGTCACAAACGAGAGATTCAAATGCTGAAGATTAATTTTCTTTCTCCTTTTTATTCAGTCCAGAGCACCAGGTGCTGCCCCAGTTTAGGGAGGGTCTTCTAGTATTTTCACAAACAAGCCCAGAGGTTTGTTTCCTACGTGACTCTAGATCGTGCCAAGCTGCCAATCAATATCAACCATCACATTCTCCTACCTACATGATCCGGCTGCCTGACTGGGTCATTAATTAACTTTCCATTCTCTCCTCAGCCTTTGATATAAGATGTCCCTTGGATATAATCTCCTAGAGTTGAATTATACTTGTCCATGCTCATTCATTCACAGATTTAATTATTTATTCAACAAACACTGTTGAACATAGACTAATGACCTGATAGTATATTAAGAACGTAAAAGCGGCATGAGAAGTGATCTTTGATATTAAAGAACCCATTGCTTCCTCTTGGGTGTACTGAAATATTTACCATGTACCAGAAGCTATGCCAAAGACTTTACATCCACTTAGTTATCCCTTTGGTTCACAATATTTACTCAAACTTGTTGTGTGTCAGACACTGTGCTAAATGTAAAGATGAAACAATGTTAAGTGAGATAACATTCCTCAGCTCTTAAATGTTGTTGTGTATTGGGGAGGCAGGTGGACAACCAACAGGGTGTGCCATGGTATGATGGACTTCTGCCTTGAATTTTGGTTATCAGGGCTTGGTTCTCTATACTGAGAAACCAAGTAGTGCCTCAAAGAAGTGACTAGGCATATTGTTTTCCTGATGGTGGCTGTGAGTGTTAGCAGTGACAAATTTCTTACCCAAATTTCTTAAAAACATGGATTCATGTATTTTTTTTTTTCTGGTGATTTCTTCAGATTTCCTTGGTCTGTTGGAGCCTTCAATAGATCCTTAATGTCTTCCTTTAATTCACTCTGTATCACTTTCCACTTCTACCCAGGTCCTTAATGATACCTGCCATGCCAGGAAAAGAATGGAGGTGTGGCACAGCTTACACACAGCCATCACTGCAAGTGTTGAGACAGTAGTGTGTGTATCTCAAAGATGAGTAGGTATTATCCAAGTTAAGAAACCAGAAGCAAGGGCAGGCGGAATGGGAATGTGGGTAGGAAAGTGGTGTAGGAGGGTCTTCTATTTGTGTATTGCCCTCATTGGTTAAATAAAGAAAACTGCCTTGGCCTTTTGGTAGGACAGCCCTTAGGTGGGCGGAGTAGAGAGAAGGGAATGCTGTGAGAGAGAAGGCAGTGTGGCAGACGCCATGCTTCTCCAGCACAAGATGGACACTGGTTAGACTCATGCCGGTTAGCCACAACTCAAGTGGCGATACACATTAATGGAGATGGGCTAAAATAATATGTGAGAGTTAGCCAATAAGGGGCTGGAGATAATGGGCCAGGCAGTATTTAAATGAATACAGTTTCCGTGTAATTATTTCGGGAATAAGCTAGCCAGGCACCGGGCGGTGGGAGCCGGGTGGCTGCCGGGCCGAAAAGCAGGCCCGTGCACCTATTACTACAGGAAAGAACAGTGTTTTTGGAATCCTCAAGGAAAACTCCTGGAGTAAGAAGTCTTGGGACTATTTTTACACGTGGGCAAGCTGAGGTTAACTGGTAATAAATCCAGGACTAATCTCACCATCCTTGAGTTCAGTCCCTGGGGCTGGCCTCCACATGGGGTTAGAAACACATTTATGCCAGTGTTTCAAAGCTTGAAAAATGTACCTAACACATAAAAGTAAAGCATACTTTATTATAAAACAAATACCACGTAACTGGCTCTAGGATTAAGGATGCTAACTAACACTCTTGGTATCCACTGTAGGTCTGTTGTGGCCTGCTTCTCCTGAACATCCTGTGTTCTCTGGGATTGGTCCCCAGACTTCTAGAAGTGTGCTTCTGTTGCACTTAGTCTGAACTTGCAACACAAGGAACAGTGCAGCGCTTCCTTGTGCCTAGCTTCTGTATGTCTATAGAATCCTAAATTTATAGGATTCCCATGTCTCATGTATAACTTACTCACTTACATCCCCATGCAGGATTTGTGACACAGAAGCATCATTTAGAGTTGACTGCTCTCAGCTTCTAGTGACCATGAACATCCTCATCTATGCTCCTTATTCTACATAGGAAGAAATTTGTTGAACAGTGTGGCTTTTCTCCATATCAACTTCCTAAGATGTAGAGTCACCATGGAAACAAATCTCTCAGCATGTCTGTGAGAGAGTTTCTAGGTCAGATTGATGGAGGTTATAAGATCCACCCTGGAATGTAGGTAACAACGGGCTGGAATCTGAACTCAGTAAAAAGGAGAAAGTGTTCACGTCTCTTATGAGCAGTAGCCTTTGTCTCTCTCTACTTTCTGATTGCACATGCCTCATGCTGCCGCTGCCATGCCCTGGTTCCTTCCGTGATGGACTTTGCCCTCAAACTGTGAGCTAAAGCAAGCTCTTCCTCGCTTTGCTTTTCTCAGGTATTGTGTTATAACAGCAGCAAAATCAAATAATGGAGGTAGACACCGAAGAGTGGAATTGCTAGGTCACAGAACAACCCTGAAAGATAACGCTAAACACTTTCAAGAGTTAATATTCCAAGTTAAGTTTGCACCTGCCGTTTACAAAGCCCCATTTTCCTGTGTCCTTTACAATATAATTTGGTATGGTCTATCTTTTCAACCTTAGCCCGTCTGATGGGCTGAGCACTATCCCACTGTGATTTTAACTTGAGTTTCCTTCATGACTAGTGATGTTAAGCAACTTTCTGTATATTTATTGGCCATTTTCCCAGTACTATTTATCAGATGGCCGCTTCTTGGCATATGGTTTAAGGTTAAGCGCCTTAAGGATGAATGCATCTACTTTCCAAAGACAGTGTACTGTTTTTTCAGCTCTCCAAGTTCATGGTTCTCATTACTCCTTTTAACAGAGACACCCTCTAGATTTGTGGGGTTCTGTTTTTTCTCACTGAGTGGCTCTCTTGAGGCAAACTTTTCTATATGTGGATTTGGTTCAATAAATGTACAAAATCAAGGACCGACTGAAGAGAAAGCCACTGAAGGCCGTTGGCCAGGTCACCAAATGGTCTTTTGGATGTTGGTGGGTGAACACGAGTCCAGGAAAACATGAGTATTTTCCCACCATTTACTGAGTAAAAGTCTCAATGGACATGTTACTGTGAATTTACGATGTTCTTTGAGGAGTTTGGGTTAGTTCTGTCATAAAAACCCTGGCATGTGGAGACTCGGGTCTGGTTCCCACATATTTAAGGCTAAAGAGAGCGCAGCTACATTTTCTTAAGGTCAGTTTACTGATGTCTCCAAGGATAAAAGCCACCTTCTGATTGAAGGCTTGCTTTCATCATATTTTTTGGCAAAGGACTCCCAAGTTCCATTCCCTCGGGATGATCAACTAGAGTTCTCTTTTGTCTGTTGTTCTGAAGAACTCACTTTGGCAGGGATAAGGGGTATTGCAGGCCTTTCTGTTTTAATTTCAAGATTTTACAGTCAGACCCAAGAAGACAATTGCAACCAATAAAAGCCATCCACTAGGGATGCAGACTAAGCTACAAAAACACACACAGCAGCAGCTATGGACAGAAATCGAAGCCTTGTTTTCAGCCTTTGCCAAAGACTATTTAGACTTGAAATTGCAAGCTAGGTTAAATTCATGCTCCCTGCTATTGTTAGCCTTGAATCAGAACAGGCTGAAAAGATCCTAGCCTATGAATCTAATAACATTGTACCTATAGGCCTCCAAAGAAAAGCTATTAAGTTGTCACAAATCTTTGAACAATTCTCTTTGTATTAGCTACAATTCCGATTGTAAGCAATAGCCACTAATTTTACTTGTCCTGTGGAATGGGAGAATTTTCTGGAGAATGTTAAAGGCTAACAGACTCAGTGGGAATAGCTTCAGGTAGGCTTAGAAAATGAGCCAGGATTTGGCAAGGCGCAGAATGTTGGAATTCAAGGAGTGCGGCGCTGGTCTCATGGAAGGAAGAAAAGCAGGCCGCTACTGGACTCTCTAGTCTTTTTTTGAGCAGTGCATCTTGAGCAAAGAATCATGAACACTGGCCTTTGTCGTAGCCATTTTGTCTCATTATAGAACTTTTATAAACTCTCCTCAATTCTGTTTTCAGTGCAAACACCTACGTGTGTGTGTGTGTGTGTGTGTGTGTGTGTTTCTGTGACTGCATGTGTGTGCATGTATATGTGGAGGTCAGAGGTCAAACTTATGTGTCATCCCTCAGGGACTTGTCCTTGAGATAGGATTCTCATTGACTTGGAACTTTTCAAGTAGGCTAAGTCATCTGGCCAATCAGCTCTAGGAAGAAGACGGGCTCTGGGTAGCCAACCCTGGGTCCTCATACCTGATTGGCAAGCACTTTATTGATTCTGCTACTTCACCAGCCCCTCTTCTTGGTTCTTCCAGTTGCAGAGCTAAAGCTAAGCTGATTCCTAACCTTGCTTTGACATTGCTTGTCATCTTTTTCATGGATTCAGCGATTCACCCAGGATTCTTCCTGTAATGGTGTGCTGTAGCTCTCACTTGCAGCCTGAATACTCTAACCATGACCCTAATGATGGGAGAAGGGATCCAGCTTATGTTGTGCTTTAAGGAAGATGAGGGAGAAAATGCCTTATGTCTTTACATCACGCTAGAAGACATATACAGCTCCAAAAGAATCTTTCTATTGGCTGATTTTCTGTCTCCGTCACAATAACCTATTTACTGCTTATAGCCACACAGATCTTGGAGAATAGGACACACCGGGCATTGCATGTCCTGAGAAGATAGATTCTGAGTTATCTGATAAATTAAATGATTGGTTTTGAAATTGGTGTCTTTCAGTCTTAAGGAATCTCAGGAAATATGTAAAAAGAGCTTAATGGGCTGCACCAAAGCATAAGTTTCTTCCTCAGCTTTATTCAGGTCATATATATAACATATATGATTATATAGATAAAGGTGCTGCATTAAATGATGCTTGCTTGTTAATAGTTTGTTTTAATTCATGCAATACTTGGTTCAGAGAAGATAAACTGGTATTTACCGGGTTCTACTGTGGTTTCAAATTTGAATCTGTGTCTCAAGGAGTCACATGGTAGAAGCTGGGTCTACAGCATGATGCAGTGGAGATGGATGAATTTTTAAAAGATGGGGGCCAATGAGAGGCCTTTAGGACATTAATACTACCGTCGTTAAGGGATAATGCCAGTCTCAGGGTTGAGTTAGACCTCATGAAGGTGAGTTGTTATAAAATGCAGCCAATCCAGGAATTTGCTTTCTTCTGCATTCGACCAGTTCCCTTTTCATTTCACCACCATGCCGGAGTATAGTCAGCTAACTTTCTCCAGGATGCTGGGACCATGCTCTGGAGCCTCCAGAATTGTGAGTGAAATACAGCTCCTTCCTTTACAGAACACGCAGTCTCAGTTACTATGTGATGGCCACAGAGTGGAGGAAGACAAGTTCCTATTGAATTGTTTTCAGTGATATGGCTTTTCACTATGATCACATTTTATCATTATGGTCACCAGTTAACACACTTGCCAGTTGATTATTCATTGGTTACTTTTATCAATGATCTTCGTATGTTTTTTCCTCATAAATTTTACTATGAGCTTTTTGTTATCATTAGCTTCTCAAAAACTGGAATTAGGTTGGGTTGATGCCCATCATTGTTGATTTTTAAGAAACATTTTCCAAAATTTTGCTCTTGTCTTTATTATTTCCTCCCCCTTCTCTGGCTCATGCTTACTCTGTTGTTTTTTTTTACTAGTTTCTGGGGCTCTTCTTAGCTCCTTGACTTTGCTTTCACATTTCCTGTTTGATACATTTTTAAAGTGATGCATTCCTCTCTAAGAGGAGCACTTATTATATAAACAGTGTTTTCTGTCCAGTTATTTCCAAAGAGTTCCATTGTTCTCTTCTTTTAAAAATGGTTGATAGCAGGATGGCTTAAAGTTTCCTGGTGGATACATCTTCGGGAGATGGCATCTTCTACTGAGTTCTAACTCTATGTACTTTTGCTAGAGAACATAGTTTGAGATCTAAGTTCTTTGATATTTGTTGAGATTGCTTTTTGACCTCTTAGGTGATGATATTTTCTTTTTAAATGTTATACACAGTTTTGAAGAGGTCAGAATTGCTGAAGCATTGGGCCTAGACTCCAATGCATTATATGTAACTTGTTAATTGTGTTTACAGCATTTACATTCCTGTTAATTTTTGGAGATTGCTAGGGTGATGGTTGAGGCAATCATGTTCAATATCCCACAACTGTGGGCTGATTATTTGTTCTTTTAATATTTTTCTCTTTTTTTACATTCATTCCATGATTCTGTTTGGTGCATGCAAGTTCAGAAAAGTCACACCTTACATTATTATTTATTTGTTTTTATGTGTTTGTGTGTGGATATGTGCGCATACACGTGGGTACCTGTGGAAGCTGAAAATGGGCATAAGAAACCCTGGAACTGAAGTTACTAGTTGTGAGCCACCTACTACCTGGGTGCTAGGATTCAAGCCCTGAATCCTTCACAAGAACATATTTTCTCCGGCCCCATTCACTTCCCTTTTATCATTAATTATCAAACTTTTGTGTCTGAAAATAACCCGAGTCCCTTGTTGGCTATAGATTTTAGTTTTAAAACCCAAATCTGAAACCTGTTCTTCTTAACTGACAAATGTTATTGTGGGTATTTTGTGACCATAAATATATTTTGGATTTGTTTCTATTATTTGAGTTTCTACTAACTATAAATTTTCTTTATAAACTAAGTTTTCTTCATTGACTTCTTTAGACTGGTTGAAAAGACGTAAGTAGATGTGGGATTCCCTCTGTATGTTGTGAATACCACTGATTATTAAAGAAACTGCCTTGGCCTGTTGATAGGGCAGAGTAGAACTAGGTAGGAAAAACTAAACTGAATGCTGGGAGAAGGAAGGCAGAGTCAGAAGAAGCCATGGAGCTGCTGCTGGAGACAGACATGTGGGAACCTTGTCGGCAGGCCATGAGCCTCATGGTAAAATACAAAATAATGAAAATGGGTTTAATTAAGATGTAAAATATAGCCAATAAGAAGTTAGATACAGTTTCTGTGTGGTTATTTTGGGAGTCTGGGTGGCTGGAAAACGAACAAGCAGCCTACTACTGCAAGTAGGATTCATATTTAGTTATTCATGTTGCTAGCAAAGAGTCCCTTAACTTCAGTGTGTACCTGTCCAAATATTGGTGGTGGGGAGAAGCAACTTGTTGTCAATAGACCCTGTATTTTTCCACACCATTCTCTTAATCTGCTGCAAAGGAGTCATTGCCAGTAAACATGTTCATTCACTTGTTTGTATAGTTCATTTGTCTAATAGTGACCAAGAGCTTCCTAAGTCCCAGGCACCAGATGATCAACACTGACTATGATGATCTAGCGTCTTCCATCATAGGGTTTATGATCAAAGAAAGGAGGCATGGGGTCTGCATGTATGTGCATAATTATGACCTGTGTTATGAGGCACACAGGGAATTCTTTGGATGCAGCAAGAGAGTAAACAAAGAAATAGGGTTACCTCCGACCTGGCAGTCAGACTTATTGAGAACAGTCCATTTTAGTTAAGACATATGCAGGGTAAGCAATGATATGGAGTCTAATAAGAGTCCCTGACACATATTACTTCTTTATTCCTTAGCAGTGTAATGATCCCATTATGTTTGTTGGATGTGGGGGCCATTCAGAATAAACACTGGTCTCTGTTAGTCTTGCTTGCAGCTGGGTGATCAGATAATTAGACTCTTCTTGAGGGGAAGTAAATAGAAGTGGTGTGCTTCCCCTGGGGGGCATCTTTAGAGGAAGGCTCTGAAGTCTTCCTTTCTCATTCTATCTTCTTAGAATGAAACCATGACAGTTTCTATCAGCAGCTCTCTTGGGTCTGGTCCGAACCTGAGAGTAGCAGCACAATTGCAGAGGAAGAATAGGAAGCAGAGTCTTGTGGCAGTCCTGGATGCCATAACCAGACTTCTGCATGAGAAATGTGTGTGTGTGTGTGCATGTACATGCATGCACATACATCTATATATAAACATATACACACATATGTATATACATGCACATATATGCACACATGTATATGCATATATACATATAAATATGTGTATATATCCATTTGTGGTGGCTTGAGAAAATGGACCCCAAAGGGAGTGGCACTATTAGGAGGTGTGGCTTTGTTGGAGTAAGTATGGCCTTGTAGGAGGAAGTGTTTCACTGTGGGAGTGGGCTTTGAAGTTGCTGTTGCTCAACCTACATTCAGTGTGGTAGATGGTTCACTTCCTATTGCCTGCCGATCAAGATGTAGAACTCTCAGCTCCTTTTCCAGCACTATGTCTCCCTGCAAGCCACCATGTCCTGCCACGATAGTGATGGATTAAACCTCTGAAATTGTAAGCCACCCCAATTCAATGTTTTCCTTTATAAGAATTGCTGTGGTCATGGTGTCTCTTCACAGCAATAGTAACCCTAAGACAACATTCCTGCATTTTAACCACTACCACTTTGGGCTTTTGTAAAGTTACAGGAAAAAATCTTAGAGCATTTTAGGGCTAGGAAACACAATTTCTTTGGGCAGTGACAAATACATATATCACACTCTCACACACACAAGCACATACATACACATACACACAAGACAAATATGTATATGTGTATATGTGTACATCACCTGGAAAGCTTCTTAAAACACAGCTTTCTGGGGGTCTTAGCCTCAGAAATTCTGACCTCTAACCCCAGGAGCCTAAGATCTTATTTTTCTCTTCTCAGATGATGCAAACTTCTTCACAATGTGGCTATCCCATTGAAGCACTATTTCCAAGGCAGGAAATCTTCTGTGCAAGGAACAGGAGGCAGGCTAGATTTGGAGATAAGGTTATCAAGGTAGGCAGGGTGTTGAATCCTGGAGGGGGCTATAGGGTAGCAAAAGGAGTGGTTCTCTTCTCCTTGGTATGGGGAAGCACTGAGGAACACGGAGCAGGAAAGTGATAAGCTTTCATTTACATTTATATCACTTTCTATACCGTGGAGGACAGACTGCAAAGGACCAGGACTCTGTTTTTAGTCAGCTTGAGAAAGCCTGGTGACTTGGTGTGCAGTGGTCACAGTAGAAATGAATTCAAGATCTATTTTGGAAGTCAGACTAGCAGGGGCTTTGCTGATGGCTTCAATGTGTGGGATATAAAATTAGGAGGAATTAGGGATGATTCCCAGGTTTCTGTCTTGAATGAATGGGTGCAAGCATCCCAAAACAGACTGAGTAGACTCCTGAGCACTAGACCACAGCTAGAATTAGGGATGGTAGTCCACTACTCTCATTTGTGGCAAATGGCACTTTGTGACCATGCCAATGAGTTGCATTACCTCCCCACCCCCACCCTAAGCTATTCATGGCCCTTTCCCAACCAGCCTCGGGGATAGGTCAGCCCCACCCACTTGCCTTCTCATACTGGAACCTCAGATGTGGTTTGGAATTATTTTGTCTGTTTTTGAGTGATGATCTCTGAGGGGTGTGGGGCTGTGGATGGGGTTCTTTCTCTCCCTCTCTCTTCTCTCCCTTTATACCAGGGTACACTATGACTCTTCAGTCACAGAACACAAGGAATTCTCAGATTCTGACTGCTTTGGTGGTATCTGGGAGCTGCGAACAATATGCACAAAATGGCCTGTTTTCTACATGTTTCCATTCTAATTTGTTTCATTATGTAATGACGTTGACAAGAAGAATGCTTCTTCTTTTGCCCTATACTCCTGTCATTTTTAAGTACCCCTAGAATGACATCTTTAAGTCATAAAAAATGGTCTGAATTATCTGATCCCCATATCTTTGGACCAGTCTCCTCTTCCTTTTCTTTCCACATTACCTATAGTGAATTTCTCCCCATTCATGTCCTCAGTTTGCTTCCTCTTTTCTTGGGGCCTTGGCATAAGCTAGCCACTGCTTGTAGAAAGCTTTTCTGCTGGATAACTTGCCAAGCCCTACTTACTCATGACTATGGTCAAATTAATGGTCATTCCTCAAGGATAGCTCTGTGTATGTTCCTAATACTGTTCCTGTGCCTCCAGACATGAACATACCTCCTTACAATTAATATTATAAATATGGATTTAATGAACATCTTTGACTTATTTTTCCTCATTAAGTTATCTATGGCAACTTCTTTATCACTTTTCTTCTTTACTGGATTATGAACGCTATGAGGGCAGGGAATATACACAATTCATGTTTGTACACTACTGGTGCCCACTCTACAATCAGGCTTATGGCGTAAGCTCACTAAAATGTTCTTGAATTTGTGGGGATAGATTGTACCCCTGTGTGAATGAGCATTCATGGCATTAACTCACCTGGGAAAGGGTGGGAGACTGACAAGGCCTTTTCCTGGTCAAGTATAAATATTGACAAGTGATCTTTTAGCTAAAAATCATACATGTAAGAAGTACCAATCACAGGTTCCCAAACCTAGATGGGATGAGTTAGGTTCATGCCTCCCCATGAGATTCTCCTCCACAAGGGACCCCTACTGAAACTAGTTAACCTACCTCCTCTTTCATGCTGTTTTTTAATAAGCAAGCTGAGTATCCGTATTCAAGGTATTGGGACATCTCCATCCAAGTGTATAATCCACCTGATCCCAGGTTTACATTACCTATGTTTCTTTCTTAATCACCCTTCATTCCCAGCCAGGTTTCTAGGACTGAGCTGAGACAGCCATCACACAAATTTACAGTTTGACTTCAACAGTTGGGGTGCATTTATTTTTTCATTGTAAGAAGAAGCTTCTTAGTCTTTTAATTGCTTCATTTATTTTCAACATTTTTCATTCTAGTGTTTTTGGTGGTAGCATGATATATCTATAGGTTCTTCCTCTGTGGAATCAACCCATTGTGGGTCAAAAGCACGTGGGAAATGTTATTTCTGTACCAACGGTGAGTAGACTTTGTAGGTCATTTATTTTCTACACAATACAGTGTGTCAACCAGTTATACAACATTAACATTTATTAGTTATCATGAGTGACCTAGAGAGAACTGGAAGTAGACAAAAACTTATGCATAGGTTCTATGAAAACACCACTCAGTTTTGGGTCAAGAATTTGAGTTTTCCTGGAGGTCGACACCCAACTTCAGATGGAAAGGAAGCCTTGAAGCCAATGGCCAGGTCATATCACAGGATTGCTATCCAGCTTCCCAAATTCCCATAATACTATTTCATCTTTCACACTCAAAAAAATTCAAACATGGGTTTGATTTTAAACATAACTATTTGCAGGCAAATTCCTTTTATTTCTACTTAACCAGTTTTGATAGACGCTCCTGTTGTATGCAGAGTATCTTTCTCTCATTATTATCTTCTTCCTTCTTTCACCATGAGTACCTTTAGACCTTTTTTCCTTCTATAATCAAAACATTGTCAGTTTCCAAATACTGTTCTCTACTTCAAAAGAACAAGGAGGGGCATTCTCTATAAGACATCCACTGATTCTGTGGTTATTTTTCAGCTCCCTAGATTAAAGTTAACTGCCTCTATCTTCAGATTGTAAAATTCGCTAGCTGGGAGGTTTTTCTGCTCTGGATCCTTTTATGACATTTTGTAAGCATTAACGACATGCCACAGCATTTTTAGAGTACTTTAACATAGAATTATATATTAGAGAAAAATTAAGGCCAACAAGCCTGTAATCAGGCCTTAGGAGAACTGCTGGTTATCTCAAAAGCATTTTGGATTTCCATAAAAACTGGCTTGGCATTTTTATATGGGTTTTCAAATACTTTTTATCTCTTTCCATTTGAAAAAAAAACCTTTCTAGCTCATGCACTCTTAGTTTCCATTTTCCAGCTCAAGTCAGAAATGGTGAAGCCAAAAATGGGCCTTCCTTACTAAGACCAGCATTTATGAAATGAGGAGACATCCCTTCAGTCACCAAATCTTCTGAAACTGTCGATATCATTTAAATGTAAAAAAATCAGTGTATTTCTTCTATTCTTAATAAAGAAAGGGCTAAAAGGTGTTAGCTTGTTAAAATGTTTTTGCTGTTAAATTTACTTTTTTTCTGTGCCCAGTCAGTCAGCAAGAAACAGCATAAGAGAGGAAGTGTTTGTCTTGGCCCCCAGTATGAGGGAACAGTCTGTCACTGTGGGGAAAGCAGGACTGTGGGAGGCTGAAGTGGCAGGTCATCTTGTGCGCACAGCCAGAAAGCAGAAAGAGAGCTGAGTGCTCTCCCAGAAGACCCAAGTGCAGCCACCAGGATCTACACGCGCACCACAATTCCCCATAACTCCAGTTACAGGGGTTCCAGCACCCTTTTCTGATCTCAACTCATACCCACATGCATGTGGCATATTCACAGAGATTCACACATACACACAGAAGAACATAAATAAATAAAAGCTATTTATATTTTTGTTATAAAAAAAACTCACACACATCAGAGTGAAAACAGTGACATGAAATGGGTATATTTCTTGTCACTTAATAGTGTCAAATTATGGCTAATCACATATTTTCTGGATCTTTTCCAACTGACCACCCACTTCTAAACACTTAATTAGACACTTCCAAAAGATAAACAGCCAGTTTTTTTCCCCTTGTTATACAAGCTCAAATTACCAAAATCCCAGCTAAAGACTTCATGATAATACTTCAGAGAGAAGCTTATTATGAGAGAAACATTCTAATGAGACCTGAGTAAAAACAATCAGCCAAACAAAAAGAAGCCAGGCATTGGACTAGTGTATGCACGTGTGTGTGTGCATACATGCATGCACTTAAATAAATTTATAAGTTTAGTAGAAGCCAGGTGTATTTGGTATACATCTTTTTAAAAGTTGATTTTTATTGAGCTCTACATTTTTCTTTGCTCCCCTCCCTGCCCCTCCCTTCCCCTTCAACCATTTCTCAAGGTCCCCATGCTCCCAATTTACTCAAGAGATCTTGTCTTTTTCTACTTCCCATGTAGATTAGATCTATGTATGTCTCTCTTAGGGTCCTCATTTTTGTCTAGGTTCTCTGGGATTGTGATTTGTGGGCTGGTTTTCTTTGCTTTATGTTTAAAAACCACTTATGAGTGACTACATGTGATAATTGTCTCTCTGTGTCTGGGTTACCTCACTCAAAATAATGCTTTCTAGCTCCATCCATTTGCCTGCAAAATTCAAGATGTCATTATTTTTTTCTGCTGTGTAGTACTCCATTGTGTAAATGTACCACATTTTCCTTATCCATTTTTTGGTCAAGGGGCATTTAAGTTGTTCCCAGGTTCTGGCTATGACAAACAAAGCTGCTATGAACATAGTTGAGCACAGGTTCATTGATTGGGCCTCCTTTGGATATATACCCAAAAGTGGTATTACTGGGTCTTGAGGAAGGTTGTTTCCTAATTTTCTGAGAAATCTCCACACTGACATCCAAAGTGGCTGTACCAGCTTGCATTTCCACCAGCAATGCAGGAGTGTTCCCTTTTCCCCACAACCTTTCCAGCATAAGTTGTCATCAGTGTTATTGATCTTGGCCATTCTTACAGGTATAAGATGGAATCTCAGAGTTGTTTTGATTTGCATTTCTCTGATGGCTAAGGATATTGAGCATTTCCTTAAGTGTCTTTCAGCCATTTTAGATTCCTCTGTTGAGAGTTCTCTGTTTAGATCACTATGCACAAAACTCAAGTCCAAATGGATCAAAGACCTCAACATAAAGTCAGCCACACTGAATCTCATAGAAGAGAAAGTGGGAAGTACACTTGAATGCATTGGCACAGGAGACCACTTCCTAAATATAACCCCAGCAGCACAGACACTGAGAGAAACAATTAATAAATGGGACCTCCTGAAACTAAAAAGCTTCTATAAAGCAAAGGACACAGTCAACAAGACCAAACAACAGCATACAAAATGGGAAAAGATCTTCATTAACCCCACATCAGACAGAGGTCTGATCTCCAAAATATACAAAGAACTCAAGAAATTGGTCATCAAAAGAAAACATAATCCAATAAAAAATTGTCATACATCTTTAATCCTGGCATTTGGGAGGCTGAGGTTAGAAGATCATGAGTTCCAGACCTGCCAAGGCTCCAAAACAAGTCTCTATCTCAAAAACAAGGGGCTTCTTCACAATAAATTCTGGTTGTTTCCTTGAAATAGCAAGTAAGCTTGCATAAGATATTTCTAAGAAACAGAAAGCCCTATGCTTTGAGCCAAAGAAATGCTGGAGCTTTTCTTTCTTAGTTGAGGGAGAGCTATAGGTGAATCTGTGGAGTGAACTTGTTCCTATTCACATTACAAACACAGCCATCAACAAAAGTCTTAACCTATGCTAGGACTTGGTTGACTTTGGGCCCCAAGCAATGTCTTCATGGAGCTGCGACCATTCCCTCAATTTTTGCTTCGGTTTAGTCTGGCTACCCCATCTCAAGGCTGACCAGACTCTGGAGCCCTGAGCCTAGAAGTTTTATTTCCCTTTTAAAAGATCCTCTTAATGAAAATGATTTTCAACCAAGAGATCCAAATCCTCTCAAAACCATTGAATGAGCTCACAACACTGCTGATTACCTCTTTGCTTCAGTTTATAGCCTGATGTCCACCCACAGGCAGCCCTGTGCCAACTCCTCCCTTGCCCATCCTTATTTGAAACCCAAATCCTTCATATGAGCTCTGTTTCACCTTTGTCTAAATGCCTCAAAAGACCTGGCCCACGTCTGTCTGCTTGAAATGATAAAGGCCCATATGACTGTGTAGGAAGATAAACTGTGTTGAAATAAAACCCAGGGTGGTAGTTAAATAAATTCAGAGAAACCAAGACATTTGCTGCTAAACTGAGATTCTGTCCTCAACTCACCTCCCAGGAAGACACGGGAAAGGAAGGCACGTGCTAGGAGCCAACATTCTCGAATAGTTATTTCAATGTCTAGGATGCATTTGGTTATTTTTACTTAAAACTAATGTAGCTTCAATAATTTTCAGGCTTTTGTCTAACATAGAAAAGCTAAAGCTTTATGTGTGCACATGAGGAACGGGTGATGGCTGGGTACCTTCCTCGATCACTTTTTACTTTGTCTTGTTTTACTTTATATTTGAGGTAAAATCTCTCACTTAATCCAGAGCTCATCAGTTTGGCCAGACTGACTGGCCAGGAGGCCCTGGGGACCATCTTACCTCTGGCTTTTCTGACGTGTCTGGGGAGTGCAGGCGTGTCCCACTGTGTCTAGTTCTCTTGTTTTTATGTCCTGGGACATCACAGCCAGGTCTTCACACTCCAGCTTGAACCATCACTCCAGTCCAAGCCTAGGACATTTTAATCAAGATGAGAGAACCGTGGGTTCATTTTCCTGTCCAGCAGCTTAGTCGTTGTACGGTCTTGGCAAACTACCTAAGCATCCTAGAACTGCATATTCAACCTCCGTGAAATGGGACCCTGTGGCTCTGGACCACAGGGTGCTTATGAGGCAGATGCTGAGGGTTTAAAAATTCCTGAGTAATAGAAACTTTAAAAGGTGGAAATCCTCCAAGGAGTCCTGCAGCTATACTTGATAATCAAGGAGTCCTGCAGCTATACTTGATAGTCAAGGAGGGGCCTGCTTAGAGTTAGTGGCCTAAATGGACTCAGGAAGATGCTTTTCTTGGTGCCAAAAACTCATGGGGCTCGAGTTGGGAGTGAGTGATGCCAGACAAGGAACAGAAACAAAGCAATTAAGCAACAGCAGAACAAACCATGTGTCCTTGAGCAAGGTTAAGTTCCCTAAGATGATTTTTTCCCCTTCATTAATAAAATGGGGGCAACAATCAGACCTACCTCAGAGAAATCTTGTGAAGACTTGGAGGTCTGATGGGTATGGCATTTGGCCCAGTGTCTGGCACACAGAAAACTCCATAAATTTTATTTGTTTTTTCAAAAGACAATTTAAATTCACTTCCTCAATAAAAATAGTAAAATCCTAATATAGTTTTCTCTCTATCAGCTTTCAAAAGAGTGGGGTCCCCCTCTGTTATCAAAAGCAATAATGTTGGAATGGGAGTAGCTGCAAGGTTAGCCCCATGCTCTCTGAGTAGGCATTAGCGGAGAGGGGAGGCAGTAGTCAGGTGACCTAGGCAGACATTATTTCACTGAGCACCAGAGGGAGGCATGGAAGATGTGACTGAGACAGATGCTATGTGATGAGGTAACAACTCAGAAAAGGCCAGAGGGACTAAGCCTGAGAGCATAGGACGTATGGCATATGTCTGTCTGCACCCTGTCCATCTCCTGTCTGCATACCAAGGAGGAAGGGAAGAATCTGGTCACAGTGGTTTCAGAAGGGAGAGGCGTAGCTTTTTCAGGAGTGGGAGCTAAGAAAGAGGGAGGCCAAATACAGTGAGCAATCTGAAGATGGAAATAGATAATCTCACTGTCCGTACAGTAAAGAGAAGTGCATTAAGATTGGGGGCTAGAAGGGGACCCGTGGAGGCCGAAGAACAAACAGGAAACAGAATGGTGTCAAAATAGTTGTGCTGGCTTTTCATGACTCGCACAAAGTACCCAAGACAATCAACTTATGAAGCATTTCCCCTGGCTCATCATTTTGGAGGTGTCATTTAAGAAATGGTGGGACTTCTTGAAACAGGGGCAGTACAACAGAGTAGGAACATGTCAAAGAGTGAAAGATTGTGTCCCATGACACTGAAATGAAAGAGAAAAAAGATCAGGGTTCCACAGTCCTCTTTAAAAAAAACATTCCAGGGCTGGAGAGATGGCTCAGTGGTTAAGAGCATTGCCTGCTCTTACAAAGGTCCTGAGTTCAATTCCCAGCAACCACATGGTGGCTCACAACCATCTGTAATGAGGTCTGGTGCCCTCTTCTGGCCTGCAGACATACACACAGAGAGAATACTGTATACATAATAAATAAATAAATATTAAAAAAATTTAAAAAAAACAAAAAAATTCCAATGACTTATAGTCTCCCTGTAGGCCCCGTCTCTTCTCTGTGGTGCTAGAAGCTGAGGCATTGGGAGATACTTAGGGCTCAACCTATGGCAATAATAACTTAATAAAACAATTATTGTGCACTAGACATTCTCTGAGGTGTGTTTTCTATCTTTTCTCAGTTAATAGTTAACTGTAACCTCATAAAGTTAAGCATAACGTTAATTCTATTTTATAGACAAGAAAGCTGAGTTTAAGTGACCCTAAGTTACTTAGGAGAAAAAAAATGTGAAGGCAGGTAGTATGACTCAGGGGCCAAAGAACTGTCAGCCAAGCTCTTTGAATACATTAAGGAAAGAAGTGGGTGAAACCCAGTCAATTAGAAAATCCCATGGATTTTACATTTCAGTTCATGGCATAGTAGTTATCTACCCATTCTCAAAACTCTGTTTTCATTGTAAACAAAACTGATGAGAATCAGAACTACATCCTCAACATGAATTTGGGACAAAATATTTTAATAATGTACTTGATTACTAAAGAAAAAGAGTTCTGCCGTGTCTATCAGAAATCACGTGCAAGTGCTATAGTGGGGAACTGTCTTCAATTGACAGTATTGTCCTCAGGGTGATGGTTGCTGACACACGGGAAGAAAAGCAGAGACGGTGTGTGTGTAGAGTATGTGTGTGTCCATCTATGCATGCGTGAATCTAGGTATACCTTTATGTATGTATGTAAGTGTGCATTTGTATGTATATGCATATGTGTTTGTATGTGTGTGTATTGTATATGCACTTGTGTGTGTGTATAAATGTGCTTGCAATGTGTTATTACGTCTTCACAGTAGGTACAAAAAGCAGTTAAGCAATTGCTCAGATTGGTTTTGCTGTCATAACATATTCCTTTGATTCTTTTTTATTTTCATTTGTTTTCAAGTTCTATTCTAATAAACCAGTTAGTGAAACTTCATAGTGAACTTTATTTATTCCTCATAAAATAGGGGAATTGGCAATCAGGTGTGATTTTTAATACATAAATGTATTAGATGTCAGAAAAAAGTCAGTCCTGGGGTAGTTTTGCTTTCTACCCATTTCTCTGTTAAATAAGATTATTTCCTGATACATGATGGTTTTCAAAAATCATTCCCCTTTCCACTTAACAGTGCAGAATGCTGATGCAGTTGAATGTTCATTATATAATATGTGCATTTCAGAGTCATGTTTCTTATCAGTGTCAAGTAATGACTGACATATAGAAAAAGATAGAAGACCTCATTTATGATAAGCTGACACACAGTAGATGCAGCCATTCTATCTAGAACTGAACAAAAAAGCGCCTCTGTATTAGTTTTCTCAGAAGGCTAGCAAAGGCTCTGGGGGCAGCACTTAGATGAACAAGGCATTCTGTTCCTTAGCTCCCTTTGTAAATACTTTAACTCTTAGAAATAACACTGGCTGGCCAATGAAAACACTTTGATAAAGCCTAAGAATGTAAGATAAAAAACATCTGGGCAGGTTTATATATATATATATGCACATATATATGAAATATATATGTGCATATATATATATATGAAAACAACTTTGAACTACACAGACAATGTCGTTTAAATCCAAACAGATGTGGCTTAATCTTGGTTTTGATCCTCTCGTAGACTTTCTCAGAATGCCTGCATGTGCAGCCAGATGATGACTTTCAGATGTTTGGACATAATTTGTCTCTGTTTGAATCACCTTGGTATATAGATCATGTACACCAAACACTCTGAGTCTTTGAACATGGACAGCAGGGTACCAGGGAGAATTTATGAAGCTCTTTTGGTTTGGACCAATAATTCTGAAGGGGGGATGGGCAATGGTGTCCACACAGTGTCATTTTGGAAACAGGGAAGTCTAATGTGTTCTCCATGACTTCAGTAAATCATGGTGATAAGTTTCAGTTCCTCGCACCCAGAAATGCTTTCAAGATGACTTTTAGCACGTGACTGCTCTAAAAATAACACAGCAAGGGATTTGTGCACCTCCCCAGGTCCCTGATGTTTATGAGGTACTTATTATGTGATATCCTCTTGCTTTGGGGTTCCCTCATCCCAAAGCTAGTAGGAAAAACCAACAGACCAGAGTTCCTATAAAGCATGTTCTGTCATCATTCAGACTGTGAAGGTCCCTATGAAAGTCTACTTGAAGCCACTTTCAAGTTCAAAGGACAGGAAGGTTAACTTTGTCATTAGGAAAAAGGACTGAAGGGTCACATAGGGATACATTTGATAACACTTTCCCTTCTCTTCTCCCCACTGCTTGGATGAACAGAATGGTGAACAGAAGGGAATGAGCGTACAAGCTTGTGGCAGATCGTCAGATCTTACTTGGGAATCCAGAGGGCCAAGAACAGGGCAGAGGACACTGGGCATTAGCATTTGAATCATCAAATGACCTTGGGGAGGTCCTTGTTCCAACTTAACTTTTCCTTCCTAGGTTCACTAATTTTCTCAACAGTTCCAGCCCTTGATAATATTGGAAAGGTCCTGTTTGCAGTGGGAGGAAACGAAGTGCATATATATTTTAGCAAAAAATCTAAAACACAAAATAGGGGAGACCTGGGAGGAATGGCTAGAAGGACGAAGTGGGTAAGGTTGACTGAAGGTGGCGATTGTAGATCTGTGAGTCACTGGGAAATTGGCCCAGTGTGCCCTCCCCTCCCCTCCCCCCCAGTCAAAACAAAAAGGAAGGATCCAATTCCTGTGTGGTTAAACATTTTCTAGAGCTGGGCAGTGCTTTTAATCCCAGCACTCGGAAGGCAGAGGCAGGTGGATCTCTATGAGTCCAAGGCCAGTCTGATCTACAAGAGCTAGTTCCAGGACAGGTTCCAAAGCTACAGAGAAACCCTGTCTTGAAAACAAACAAACAAACATTTTCTAGAACTTCGCTGACTCTCTAGCAACAGGCTTTTGTTCCTTGTAATGTCTCACTCCATCAAAACCTTCCTCGGGACAGAGGTAATGCGAGGTCATTTTTAGTCACAATCCGATCTACCACAGCAATCTGGCATTATACGCACAGGTTTATTATTTAAGAAATGCAGTTGTGTTTACAGTGCTGGATTCTCTAAGTTCTCCTCCACATCCTCTTGTACTGTCTGTCTACATATGGTTCTTGACCTCTGTGTGCTGAAGTCCTTGCTGCTCAGCACCACTCCAAAGGATCTGCCAAATGCCAGTCCCTTGTTCTACCATGACCGAGTGCCAGCATCTTCATCAGTAATATTTCCCAGTCAGAACAAAAGTTGCTGCCAAGTAAGTGGAAATGTGGGCGCGAGGATGCTCGCAGTAGTTGAGTCATAATTTCTGAGACTGCATCAAACTCCAACTGGTTCCCAGGCAAACAATGAGGGGACAAGAGACTGGGGTGCAGCAGGGTGAAGAAGCATTGTGCCTTCTGCAAGGGATGCGCCAGTGCTGTTAAGAGGTAGAGGAACCAAGAGGCCCTGTTTCCTTTTCACAAATGGGATGGGGAGAAGTTAGAATTAAGATAGTGTGAGGGACAAGTCCCCAAGTCAGAGAGGCACAGAATTGGGGTGCAGTAGCAAAGTTCACTGCCCCTGTGACTGAAGACAAGGTTGATTAGAACTTTCCTTGTATACATGGGCTGGAGTGGAAAAGATGTATGTCTTCTAATGAGCTTTCCAACTGGAAAATGGTTTACATGTAAATGTTTTCCCCATGATTCTTTTAACACAGAGACTTCAACTCTATGCTTGGAAGGAAAGAAAAAGGACACGAGGAGTGGAAAGTTAAAGACAAAACATACCAAGGCAGGATAAACACAGACACCAAGTAATAAAGATAACATGCCTCATTTTCAAGCCTAGCAGCATATAGAGAGCAATCATAACATGCATTCTCTCTCACCTTTGATCTTAGACCCTACAGTAAGAGAGCTTCACTGATTTGAAAGACTGGAATGCATGCAAACAATAAAGGTGCATACTACACTCACTTAAACTATTGCTATTGCTTTGGTACCCAGGTATTTCTAACCAAGTGAAATACCCCATCTCAACCAAAGAATTGCCAATTTGTAGTATTACTGCAGGAAAACCTGTCTGGGTTGGGCTGAGAAGAAAATGTTCATATTGGTCTTCAAGGTAATTCATTCCTCAAGAGCCTTCAAGTGCGCCTTAGTTTTCTCGTGCGCTACAGAGTGGGTACAAAGAGGAAGGTTGTCTATTTCATGCTTTCAGGAGTTTAGGGATACTGAGCATAGTGCTGGCCTCTGAAGATGATCATCCTGGTGCTTCATGTCTTGGCAGAAGCCACAGGCAAGAGAGACACACAGAGACAGAGGTAGAGAGATGAAGACAGAGACAGACCCATTCATTGGTAACTTATCAATCCATTGACTATAAATTGGCTGATGTTTCTGCCCAAAACCACTTCCAAAAGACTTCACCCCTCAACTTTGCTGCATTGGGAAACCAATTTCCATCCCTTAGAATCTGGGGGGCACATTCATGGAATCTGGGGGCACATTCAGTCCCCAGTTTGCATTCAAAATGTGTGTAATTTCTTACCCTATGTGACATAAGAATGCCATACCTCTTACATGTGCCTTTTGATGTTAGGGGAGGGCAGTCTCTGCTGTAGCGCGGGGGCATTCATGAAGAGTTGTGAAGAAGCTGGTGAGCTCACTATGTTAAGTCAGCTTCTGAGACTCTCCTCCTTGTGGAAGGTGGTGACAGTAACACAAATAAACCAGTTTGTGCTGGGGGCCTTCTAGGAGCCCGGTACCATGGGAAACATTTCGCCTGTATTCTTCCCTTTTGCACAGCAATCTCATAATTCCTTCAACAGTTCATTTATTTTACTGCCCACCTACTACATGCCAGAAATTCTCCTGGGCTCCAGGGAGATACTGGCAAACAAAATAAAAAGGTTCTGCTCTCACGAGTTTGAGTTTTCATGAGGGAGAGAGATGACAGACAGATACACATGATGTCAGCTGGTGATAAGCCCTAGGGGTGAAAATAAAGCATGGTGACGGAATGGAGACGGCCAAAAGGAAAGTGAGGGGCTGTTTAAACAGAGTGGTAAGGAAAGCCTCTCTAGTGAACCCGAAGAAGCCAGGGGTTGAATCTTTTGCCCAGGGACAATACCTTTTATGCCAGGGAAAGTGACCTTTCCAAAGTCCCCTGCTTCCTAAGAGGGGATTGTTCTACTACATCTCAACTGACTATCTGTATCACAGTAAGAGGATGTGACTACAGGAGGCCATGCAAACCTTGACTAATGCAGGCTTCTGACACTTCTTGCCTTGTCTAGATGGTGCCTCACTGGCTTAGCTCCTCTTCCTATACTGGAGCAATGGAGTGATGCCTACATTGGGGAATCATTATGTAAAATGCTGTAGTTTGTCTTCTGTTTTTGTTCCCATATCTTGCCCTTGAGACTCAAGCCACGGGAAAGGATACCGTGGAGCTTGGTTTTCAACACCATTCTTGGGAGAATCCTTTGTGGTTCCAAGAGGATGGAAGGTCTTCAATAACGGGTGACAAAAATGCCCGTGGTCAGAGCTCTGGGATGTGAATGTTGGCTTTCATCCGGGCAGCAGTGATTTTATGGCCGAGCTTAGAAAGTGAGTTTCTTAACGGATTAAGATCATGGTTGACTGAGAATAGTAAATGAAGATATTCTGGGACTGGGAGTGCAGGTCAGGGAGAGAGCCCTTCACCAGCATGTGCTAAGCCCTGGGCCCCAGTTCCAGCACTGAAAAATAAGCTACACCCTTAAAGAAAGCAACAATACAAGCCTAAGTGACATATAAGAATATGAATTAGGGGCTAGAGCCATGGTTTGGCAGTTAAGGGTACTTGCTGTGACTGTGGGGGACCAGAACTTAATTTTAAGCATCCATGGCAGGTTATTTAAAACTGCCTGTAACTCTAGATCCAGAAAATCTGATGCCTACTTCTGGCTCCTACAGATAAACACAACACACACACACACACACACACACACACACACACACACACACAAGTAACCACACATGCATAAATAAAAATAACATAAACCTTAAAAAAATTCTGATCCAAATTTAAGGTTCTTCAAAAAGTTCACCCTGAAGGTAACTTTAGTTTTGGAAAAATAAGTAGTATATAGACATGTTCTATTAAGCAAGAATGCTCATGGATCCAAGAACTGTTAGGCTGCTCTTATCAAAGATTTGCAGAGATCTTTCCCTTGGGACTCAGCTGTCATCCCAGGTGTAGACCTATGGTCCACCTCATTCTCCAGTGCCCTCCAGCAATTCCTACTAGCCCACCTCTATGCGTTGGTGACTCCCCACCAACTGAAGAACCAGGCTGTACTAGGGACCCCAAACCCACTGCACTTGACTGAGAGCCAGGTAGGCTACCAGTGTTCTCTTTTCCCATCCTGGTCTCTCTGGGTACTCTTAGGCCTGACTGGTGATGTTACACGGGGAGACCACTAACTGATGTGCATCTCTCCTTTTTCATACTGTATGCAATATATGTGGAAGGTTCTATTCTAACATGACATTTAGATTTTTTTTGAAACATTACTACTTTAAAATGAAATAAAAACTAGGAGGGGATGAGTCTCTATCACTTAAACATTTTAGAAAATGTCTGTTTCTATACTAATTAAACCAGAAGTCTTATTCATCAAGTGAATTATTAGAGAAAAGAATAAGAAGATTAAAAGCAAGAGTTTGAGTTCTAATCTACAGTTCATAGGAAAACCATTTTCTCAAGATTCACTGTTGCTGTTTGGCTAATAGAAGGAATAATCAGAGTTTATACATAGATGGCTTCAGTGGTTGGGGAGTAGGTACAAGCAGGCAACATGCTCACCTATAGGCAAGTCAGAACTTTTTGTCTTCTAGTCCATTCTGGTAGGCAACACACACACACACACACACACACACACACACACACACACACACACCACTGTGTTCTTTTTCTTTCAGGAATGGCACTCATGGCTTTTGCTGCATTTACGTGGGCAGCCAATCAGGGAAATGAATTTCTCACCAGGTGAGCTAGGCCATGTGACAAAGCTATCTTCTGTGGAGTAAGAGAAATAATAGAGTCCCATTGCCATCTCCTTAAATGCAAATTCTCGAGGATCTGGGTGTGTCCCATGAGTTCCCTGTCCGTCACTGACAGGGGTTCAGAATTGACTTGACATTTCATCTGTTTAAAATAAAACTAAGGAGGGCTGGAGTGATGGCCTAGAGGTTAGGAACACTAGCTGCTTTTCCAGATAACCTGGGTTCATTCCCAGCACCCACAGGGCAGCTCACAATTGTCTGTAACTCCATTCTAGGGGATATGGCTGCCTCACACAGACATACTTGAAGGCAAAACACCAATGCACATAAAACAATAATAAAGAAATTATTTTAAAAAACAAAACTGAGATGTATATGTTTAAAAATTACGTCCATGGATTTTAACTAATAGGCTAATTAATAAACTTCTTGAAGAGAAAATGCAATTCATGGTAAGGTGATGACTTTTATGTTTTAAGTTATCTGGGAGACTGGAGGACTGACTATCTGGTAAAAGTCTTTGTGCACACATGAAGAGAGTTTTATTTCACTTCATGCAGCTGGGCAAGGCACATGACGTGACCCTCCACATTATTGGTGGCGTCATCCAACCCTAAGCACCCAAATACAAAGCTATGTGTTTGGATCTTTTGAAGTCATCATGAAGTCCCACATCTAAGCCCTGGACATTTAATCTCAATTTCGTTGGTAAAATAAGTCAGTTTCATAACAAATGTATAAAGAGAACAAATTGACCTAAGCCCCAAAGCATCTGAAAGTCTTCAATAGACAAGAGCTCTTTGGTCAACCTTTTACTTTCTCTAAGCTGGTAGTTTTTAGAGCCTGTTTCCTCTTCCTCCATTGGAATCTGTTAGATTTTATTTGTTCCAAGCAAAAAACAAAACAAAACAAAACAAAAACCTCTTGTGAATAAGCAAAGTCCTTAACTTATTGGGAAAATAGGAGCTAAAGACACACCTGGAATCTTGTCTGATCTTTAGCAGCATCTTTATTTGGTCTGTGACATTCTAGGTGGAGTTGCATCCCCAAAGCTTATGGCTGCAAAGTGACTCCAGACAAGACATTGGTTAACCACACCATGGTGTGCATGGCCAGCAAGCTGAAATGCTGTAATTAGAAAGAAAAAAAAAAGAGGTAGCTCTGCTTGTTACTTGGAAGTGGGTACAATGGCTGACAGTCATACAGCAATGGGCAGGGAAGTTCCATGAACAATAGTCATGGCTCTCATTTTGAAAGAACGGGGCAGTGATCCTGGGTAGACCAAGACAATAGATGATCACTACTACATTGGTTTCCATAGGGTAGATCATGACAATAGATATTCACCACTACAATGCAGGGGAATTCCCTCCAGCACTTCTTGAGAAAATGTATTTTCTGACTCTCAGTCTGAGCAAAATGAACTTCAGGAATTAGAAAAGTGGGAGAAAGTACTTCACTTCCCCAAATGAGACTGAGATGGACATTCACCATAGAGATGCTTTCTGCTGTAGAATAATCCTTCTGTACACTGTGAAGATGTGTTGATGTCATTGTTAATAAAAAGCTGATTGACAGAGAGAATGCTGGGGAGAAGAAGGGTGGAGTCAGAAGAGACATCATGAGACAAAGTGAGCAGGATGGGAAGTATGGGCATGAGGCAAATGTCCTCTGGGCACCATATAGATTAATAAGAATGGGTAATTCAAGTTATAAGAGCTAGCTAACAACAAGTCTAAGCTATTGGCTGAGCATTTATAATTAATATTAAGTCTCTGTGTGGTTATTTGTGAGTGGATTGGCAGGACAGAAAAGTCTGCCTATCGTGTTCCTCAGAGCAATCCAGTGCTTTGAGAAGGCATAAGCGAGAGGAGACAGGAAGGACCCAATCTACCTTCCCAGGTGCTGGACAGGAGCAAGGCAGAGAGATGTGGGGCTCACACTCTCATCTATCGTGATTGCAGCAGTGACCCTGCCAAAAACACATGTTCCAGGCACAGTTTATAACGTCCTTGCTATGCACTGTGACCTGAGTTCAGATCCCAACAGCCAGGGGAAAAAGAAAACAAAACAGAACAAAACTGGTCACGCATTTGTAACAGTAGTGCTTGGGAGTGTCGTGTGTGTGGATCCAGGTAGATCTTTGGAGCTCATTGGCCAGCCAGGTTAACTCAATGGGTGAGTTCCAGGTTCAGTGAAATGCATTGCTTCAAAGAATAAGATTGAGAGCGACTTGGGAAGACTAGCCTCCATATGCAGGTGCACACATATGTATTCCTTCCATAAAACCACACACACACACACACACACACACACACACACACACACACACACACACACACACACAGGTGCATACCCTACATACATGTTCCTGACCCATGTGCTGCCGTCAGTGACTTCTTACAAATAAAGCAAGTGTCCTGGCTTTTCACACAACGTCCCTTCTTTAAGCCTATAAGCGGTATTCTAAGTAGTAAGTTTTCAAAGGCAAAACGTGCTCTTCAATTGGGAACACTGACGTGTAGTTCTTTGTGGGCTCTTTAGTCCTCCTAGAAGATTAGAATGTTACATTATTGGAAAACTGCCTAGCAATGTCTGCACATATTTCCCATGGTTTATAAATTCAGTCAAGGCTACCCTACAGCTCTTTGTAAATACTACTAGCCTTGTACAGCTTATTAAATAATTTTACCATCTTTCTACACAGAAATCAAGTGGAAGAATGTGGGAAGTATTTTAATAGCAATTTATGATTTGGGGTGTTGCCATGAATTCTGCTCTTTTATTCTAAATCCTTAAAACTAATAATTGTCTGGAGTTTGAAAGCTAGTTTTGCCAACGACGGGAAGAGTTATTGCTAGAGAAACCAAGGAAGAAAATACAGGGGAGAGCTGGGCAGATGCTCCTGAGAGGGAGAGAGCTGCAAAGCATCTTCCAGGCTTCAGCTGCCATTAGAGGAGAATCTCACCATGGAAAGCCCTGGAGAAGAGCTGCCCAGGCTCTCCTGGAGGGAGGAGGGAGGGAGGGACAGAGGCCAAGTATGTGTGCTGAGGAGAAGGCAGACAGGCCGGAAGTAAGCAGAAACAAATCCTCTCCAGAGGGTCGAGGAAACTTAGAAATTTTGAGTGTTGAAAGTAAATAATTGTCCCACCAGTTCCATTTGGGGAGGTCAATCTTGGACGTGTGTTCACTGGAGAAAAAGAAGTTTCAATGAGATGTCTCATGAGGTAGTAGATCCCTTCTGTTGGTGAGAAAGCCCCTATTGGATTCAAGGTCATCAGAAGCTATGCTACTAATACTACTGAATGCTATACATAGAAAATACTGTGAAATTTAACCTTCAAATTCCTCTAGGGACTCAAGGGACCTACTTATCATGACAAGGACCAAGGCAAGTGGTACCTGGAAGGAGATCCACTTGTCAATGACTTGGAATAGGGAATAAATAAGACACAGTGATCAGTGGGTGGCACGAATCCGGCAGACTTAGGGAGCAAGAGGTTCTGTAGATGCAATACAGCTGTAATTTGAGAAGACTGAGGACTGAACCCAACCTAGCCACCTTCAAGGATGGATATAAAATCCTGGTCTTAGGTCAAAGCATCAACTGTGCTAGAAAAAGGAGTGAATAAAATAGAGAAGAAACACCGTGGAAAGGATTTGACAGACAGAGCTATCAAAAAACCTAATATGATCTGTCATGGGTTAATGGCAGTAACTCTTTTTTTTTTCCTGGTTTTTCGAGACAGGGTTTCTCTGCGTAGCTTTGGAGCCTATCCTGGAATTCACTCTATAGAGCAGGCTGGGCTTGAATTCACAGAGATCCCACCTGCCTCTGCCTCCCGAGTGCTGGGATTAAAGGCTTGTGCCACCACCGCCTGGCAATGGCAGTAACTCTTGTGATAAATAAGATGCTTTGCACAGACTCAGGAATGTACAAGGAGCTAAATAAACACTGGCAACTGCTACGGCCATGGTTGATATTTTCTACAAGGGTGACAAGGAAGAGGAACATGTCTTTTCTTTTCTCCCGTGTTTTCCCTTTACTCTACATTCATGGTGGTAGAATTGATCAAAATAGATTAAGGAACTTGGAGCAGGTAAGAACTCAGCTCAGTGGTTAGCTTCAAAGCTTTCCTATGTGCTGTGCTCACACTGGAAGTGTTATATTGATGTCATGATTGAATCCTAGACCCCCAGTAGTTAAAAATTAAACTTTTCTTATTTTCCAGATAAGAGACTGTGTCTAAAAAGTGACTTGGCCAATGCCACAGAGGTAGAAGGGAATAGAACTGGACTTTTAAAAAACTAAAATTATTTATTGTGGTATTATTATATTTGAGCACACGCACATGCACGCGCGCACATACACACACACACACACCACAGAGCATGTGTATAGGAAGTCAGAGGATCACTTGTAAAAGTCTCCTTCTACCAGGGTTAGTACTCAGGTCCTCTGGCTTTGTGGCAGTTACCATCTCCTTGGCCAGTAGAAATGGGGCTTAAAGCTGCATCGCTATGGTTTTGAACATAACTTTCTCCCTGTAGGCACAGGCCACCCTGAAGCAACTACAGTTCTTTGGATCTTTACCAGAGCAGCTTTAGGAAAAAGATGTGGTGGACTGAGAAGGGCATGGAGGAGTTCTGGGTTTCTGGACTAACAGGGAAGGGGACCAGGCAGCCATTTAGATGTACATATACTAACAGACGATTTAAAGTGTCTGTGCACCAAAAGGTAGCTCTTTTTGGTGCTATCGTCTCATTTGAACTTCAGAAAAAGTTGATGGGTTTTAGATTTTTCAATGTGTCTTGTCTTTTGTGGGGTCAAATGCAATGCTTCCCATTCTAGGTGTCCTACAAAGAAAACTGAGAAGAGAGATTAGCCAGTAAGTGTTTCTTTCCCTTTCTCCCCAGAGCTATTGTACTCAATTTAGGGAAAAAAAATTTACAGGAAGAGAAATTGTTTTTGCTCTGGAGATAAAAACAGCATCTGCTGCCTGGCTTCAGAGAGCAAGCGGCAGCTGGAGGAAATTATTCCTATCGTATCCCTGACCCTTTTCTGTGAGCTGGTCACCTTTCTATCTAATTACTTATGCTATTTGATTCAAAGTTATCACCATTATACACTCATTATTTCAGTAGCACCTGTGTGTACAGATTTATGATTTTCCCAACTTTAAAGTTTAGCCAAGCTCTGCACAGAGCAATCGGCCATGCTCTGCGCTCCCCTCACCCTCTCCTTTGAAATCAACAGCTATAACTTCAGAAGAAAGTGTTCCTACATAGCCAACAACTTTGCTTCTATTTCACCAGTTCAATAATTTCTCTTGTTCTGAATGAAGATACTGGTTCCCCAAACCCTGTACGGAAACAATCAAATCTCTGGATCCTTCTTTGTTTTCTCTTTAAGTATTTTATTTTAATGTAAATTATATTGGGGGATACAGAAGAACATGTATTTAAAATGTCACATGTGTTTCTTCATTTACAGAAGAATTTTCTGGTACCCAGAAGACTCGGGGTAGGAAGAAACCTCATTATTAACTCGGATTTGGGAACACTGTAGTTTGGTGACTTTCGGGTGGCTTTTTGTTGTGGTTTGAATTCTAGGATTGGGAGGCAAACTTTGGGGAACTACTGAACTGCCTGTCACGTAACAAACTGCTTTCTTCAGCATCAGGAGGGATGGAGCTTACTTAAAAACTAATAGAGCCAGGATTATGTGTTTCTTCTTTTGAACTCTGTTATTCTTGGGAAGTGGGGATGCCTGCTACACAGAGTCTGCCCCCATCTACCATGATTCAGAAGTTTTGATGCTCTGACACCAGGGGCACACAGAAGAGGGTGAGGAAAGAAAGAAAAGGAATTGGGGAAGGCTGTTTTCTACTCTCGCCACATTCGGATCACGTGATCAGCCATTATTTACCAGGGGGCAATGCTGTGAATTAGTAGCTACAGGGCGAGGACTCTGCTGTTGATAGTCCCTTCTCATGGCTGTGCTTCTATGCACAAATACATGTTTCATGCACAGCAGTAAGAATGGGCTTTTAAAAGAACTGCATCAAAATATTTTTGTCAACATGTTTGTCACTAGGAGTTTGAGGAGAAACAAAGAGCTCTGCCCCTCATGCAATGATGATTCTCACTTGCAGTCAGGAAGAAGCCAGAAGGGCACATACACATATATAAGTGCAGTCACGTGGGGCAGGATGGTGTCAGGAGCTGGGATCTGAAGCCATAACCTGCTTGTTAGCCAAACATCGAGAGTGAATAGCTCCCCACATTTCTGGGCTGTTTGAGTTCAATGACCATAACAGAACGGGAAGCCATTCTCACATCAGGAAGGTTGGGGTCATTCAGACAGCTTGTCTCAGGGGTTCAGATTGGTCTGGGAGTGGGATGTATTTAAAAGACAGGAAAATGAGTTGGTGGCTCATTCTTCCCGCTTGAAAAGCCCTTGTCTAACTGTAGTGAGATAATAGTTGAGGGCGTAATCTACATTTAAAACAGCATCTGTAATTTTCAAGCCTTCATTGATACTGCTTAATTTGGGAGTAGAATTCAGAAAAGAAAATCTTCCAAACCTAAATCATCTCATTGAGCTAAAAATTCCAGTTCACAATGCAGGAAAACCCTGCACTATAAAATCTTGATTTGTGTTTCACAATTTTGATTCAAAATGCAATGACATGGTTCTATAATACAGTTTTTTTTCACTTCTTTGTTTTCCTTTTCAGCTGAACACCTAAGAGTTTAGTTCACTCTTTAGGGGTTAGCAGGTAGCCACATCTGGCATGGGGACTAGTTTTTATTTCAGTCTTGTGGATTTAATTTCTTTTCAAAATAGCCACTCATTAGAACCAGTTCTCTTGATTTCCATTCTCTACTGTAAAACAAATTTTAAATTATAGCTCAGTAAGGCACTTAAAACCATCCCTCCCAGCTCCACCTCACGGGACAAATTACTGCTACTGCTGATCAACAGGTTAAGGAAGGTCCAGCGAAGCACCTTGAAAGGCTCCTTTAGTTAACAAGCCCAAATGTGTGCTAGGTCCTGGAGGCCATGAGCTCACTCAGGCATGGGCTGTGCGAAGTAATGCAGTAATGCTCTGTATTTATACGGCACTTTCTGTTTTGGAAGAAATTTGGAAAGATTCCCATTGAAAGGTCTGTATTTCTCTAAGAATATGCAGAGTGTATAATGTCTGTCCAATGGCAAAATGAATTTAGCAAAATGGCTTTGGTGACTGTGACATCTGAATTAAAAAAAAAAAAAAGACTAATGTGTTTTGAATGTACTATTTGCCCAATGCATGCAACCATGGACCTTTTTTCCCTTAACTTACAAGTGTTTCTTTTTTTCTTCTTCAGCAAAATTTAGTAACATGGAAGAAAACTCTGAAACAAAGTACATAAAACGTTCCTTAGCTAGGGATGGGGCCTTGGGGTTCCCTTCCCTCATCCAAGCTGGGATTTTGACCAGCCTGATATTATACAGGCCACTGCAGAGAGGAAGAGTCACTTTTGCTCAGGTAGGTGGCTGCCAGTAATGTCCCAGTGGATGGCCCCACATGCATATAGTCAGCCCTGAATGGATTTAAGAAGATGAAGAAGAAGATGATGGTGGTGTTGATGATGGTGGTGGTGGATAATGAGGACATATATTTGAAGGGAGACAGGTTGGTGGGTTTTGGGAGGGGAGCTGGAGGGAGTTAGTTGTCAGAAATCCTGTATAAATGTATAGGAAGTTCAAAAGTAAGCATGGATATTATTAAAAGTATACACAAGAAAATTTCTTGTCTTTTAAGTTCGTAAACATTTTCAAACCTGCCTAAGTGCAACAGAAGAAGGCTGTGAAGGTATGCTCTGCTGGCATGGAGGCTGTGGGCCTCTGAAGTCAGGCAGGCCTGAGTCAGTATCCTGACTCTGCTATTTGTCAGTGTGAGACTTCGGGCAAGTCACAGGAGCTTTGTGCTTCAGACTCTTCATCTTTTAAGTTGAATATCATAGCACTGGCCAAAACGTGTTGAGAGAGTTAAATAATGTTCCCATAAATGATTAGAATAAGGTCTGGCTCACTCGAAACGTAGGTGAAGATTTTTCAAATCCCTACACCTGAGCAGTTACTATTATTTTCCATTATCAATCATTGCTTAACTCATCTGACTCAACTATTTATTGTTTACATTTATCTTCAGTCCTTTAAAAATTAATTTCAGAATAGTTTAAAAGAAAACATCATTTTGGAGAAACCCAGAGTGATTAGGTGGAACACAAAAATGTATAGTGACATTTTATTTATGTTTTAATAAATAAAGCTAGCCTAAAGATCAGAAAGGCAAAGCTAAGGACTCCCAGGATTTGGGAGACAGAGGCAGATGGATCTCTGTGAGTTCAAGGTCACCCTGGGCTACACAAGATCAATGCTGAAACAAATACAGGTAGTGGTGGCTCACACCTTTAATCCCAGAACTAGAGGGAATATAAAATGGGAGGAGAGAGAGGCTTAGGCTACTTAGTCTGCTTAGTCTGCAGTTGCCCAGCCTTGGTAGAGGGAAGACTGGTGTCTCGGCTGCTTTGCTTTTCTGGTTTTCAGGTTGAACCCCAATAACACTCTCTGGGTTTTTATTATTCATGTTACAAAAATGTGGAAGAGAAATGGACAAATTCTCAGTAGGGTTATTTTAGCATGAAGGTAGAAGAAGGAACAGCACTTACTTCAGAACTTCCTAGCAACTAGCGTGAAAGGGAAACTCCATGGTTAAACAATGTCATTCGCAGCCAACTAGAGGCAACTTCATGGCATGTTTCCCTTCCTGAAAGCTGGGTAACAAATGATCCCAAACCCCTGCTGTGAACTGTATGATTTACATTTTTCAAGGTTATTTGGCTTGAATGAGTGATTACTCTCCTGATCTCCCTTGGGGGTCAGACACGCTGGGCTCTGCTAGTGTTATTACTGGTATGTCCTACTGTATCCGTCCAGGGTATGCGTGACTTACCTCACAGCATGGCAGTCTTAAATGAGTATTCCAAGTGTTTGTATGAGCCAGGCTTCAATATGCAAGTGTTTATCAAGTCTAGCTGTGTCACACTAGGAAATGCCCCTTGAAGAAATCAATCTCACGTTAGTTCGAAGAGTCCCAAAAAACTTGGGTCCTGGGATCACAATATACCAGTTTTTTAAGAAGGCCCAGATAGAAATCTGAGGCTCATTGTCACCTACAATAAAATTTAGCTTTAAAAGACTCAACAGTCTTTCAGAGTATATCTTCATATACTCTGAAAAATCAACATCTCTCTGTATAAACATCCTTTCCTTTCTTTCTTCACAGGGAGACCCTGACCCAGACACTCGGCAGCTTTCTGTCTTAGAAGCCACAGGGTAATTTTCTCTGTGTTTTGTTGATGATTCTCCAGCTCATCTCGGCTGGCGTAGAAGCCAGCAACAGTGCTGGGTATGCTGTCCATGGACACAAGGCCATCAGCATCTCTCCTCTGAGCTGTGATGAGTCACTGCTTTTAGAACAGTGGAAGGTTTGAGTGAGATCGAAGGAGCCTGGGGTGGGCATCTAAAATGCAGGCCCCCGCCACAATATAAATCTACAGAGGCCTGATCGTACGTGGTAATTTTATGAGCACAGAGACAGGTGGTTGTGTGAACTCTGCTCTCCTGGTCTTTGTTGGCTCTTGGACAGTTGTTTTCTTTAGCTCTTCAAATGGGAGTTCCTTAGCTCCCTTTACTCCTGAGCATGTGAGAATCAGGGGTAGGAGACATTGTCAGCAACCAGACAGTCTTTCATGTAGCGTTCCTTTCCATCTCACTCCAGCACTGGGTGACTTTGAGGGCATCAGCTAACCTTTATGAAATTTTGTTACTTTATAGGGTACACTGAGATTATTTTTCCTATTTATTATCTTCCTAAAGATAGTATAATAACATGAAGACAGTGCTCTCCTTGAGACACAATAAGTTTTTTTTTAAACTATTATGTTAACTTTGGAGAATGTTTTGGGTTGCTTAAGTCAATGCAAAGGAAAACAGAGTTGACACATGGGATGTTCTGATCCCTAAGGTCACTGCTTGAACCCTGAATCCCACAGTGCCTCAAGCTATTTTTCCCTGCTGTCCTTTTCAAATACTAGAGTCACCTTATTTCTTCTCTGGCTTAAACTAGCTGAAGACGGATGTCTGTCATTTTCCACAGAGATCCTGGTTCATATGAGAAGGAACGGCATGTACTCTGACTCAGTTTTATCCACCCTGTTTAAAGGAGGTCTTGCTGCTGTTGCTGCTACAGACATTATGATTTACTGGTATGGGCTAGGCCTTGGGGACACAGACTTTGGGACGTTCGAGATGACTCCTGTGTCAACCATTTACACAACAGCACTAGGGAACTTCTGTCTTAAACTTAAATTCCTTATCCGGCTATTCCTACAGGACTTTCTTTCTTTTTATAATGTATCTCTTTTTATTTTAAGCACATTTGTGTTTTTCCTATGTGTATGTCTGTGTGAGGGTGTCAAATTCCCTGGAACTGGATTGAGAGACAGCTGTGAGCTGCCATTTGGGTGCTGGAAATTGAACCCAGGTATTTTGGAAGAGCAGTCAGTGGCACCTAGCAGATGAGCTCAATAAACTTGTGGGTAGTTTTTTGTGTGTGGGTGTATTATATGTATGTGTGAATGTGGGTGCGTGTACCTGTGAGTGTGGGCTTCTGTGCATGTGTGTGTGGGTGGTGGTGGTGGTGAACATGTGGTGTCCAGAGGTCAATGTGAGGGGCCTTCCTCGATCACTCTCTATCTTATTTTATGAGACAAGGTCTTTTTCTAAACCTAGACTTGCCAGTTCAGCTACATCCCCTGCCTGCCTCCTCCTTAACCCCTGAGCTCAAGTGCTGGGGTTACAGATCCCTACTACACCCATCTTTTATGTCCATGTCAGGGAACTGAACCCAGGTCCTCATGCTTGCCCAGCAAGTGCTTCGACAGCCAAGTCATCTCCCAGACCTCAGTATTGGTCAAGGTGAGCACATACCCCAAGAAACCCAGCCATCAGCCAGGCCAGACACTTGCTAGTGCCAGGGTGATGAAATGAAGCAGGCAGGACAGCCGCGAAGCATCATATTGCCTACAGAAACGGAGCATCTTGGAACGGCTACTGTCTTTGTGTTAATTTAGTACAAATATAAAATGCCGCCTTTCTCTTTCTAGGTTTGAAGGTTTAGTTCAATTTAGTTCAATTTAATTTCAAAAGGCAAACAATTCCCTTGTGGCCTTGGATCTGTTTACTGACATGGTCTATTCTTGTATTTTTGTAGCTTTTTTTCTTTTAATTAAGACCCATTTGCCACATCTAAAAATTTCATATTAGTTTTGCTCTTTATCATGCAGTTTCCTTCAGCTGAATGATTGCCTAATAGAATCTTCAGCTTTGCTCTAACCACATCAAGAGGCTCCCATGGAACATTTTCTTTTCATACATTTGGGTGTTGATAAGGGGGTGGGAACACTCTTTTATTAAAGACAGGCAGAGAAAGGTGTGGCAGATGAAAGTATTAACATCGTCCTCTGTCAAAGCAGCAGAATCAAAGCCACTAGAAATAGAGCTCTTCAAAATTATCTTATGCTCACTTAACACAGTCCTGGAACTGCAAATATTACCCTGGTCCCCTTGCACAGAAGTATGTGGAGGTCTATCTGGACAGTGTCTTGATCAGATAGTTGAAGCCATTAATATTTAAAGTTATTATTAAAAGGTCTGTGCTGACTGTAGTCATTTTTACTTTTTTGCTGTTGTGTTCTTAGTTGTAGATTGTGTTTCAGTGATAAGAGTTGCATTTATTTGTTTTTAGAGTCTCTTAGCTGTGTTTATTCTTCTCTTTGGTCAGAAGTATTGCTTTCTGTAATCTCTGTAGGTAGGGCTGGTTTGGTGGACAAGAATTCTTTTTAGCACCTATGTTTTTGCTTGGAAATTTTTTCTTTCTCCTTCAACTATGGCAATTTTTCTGGATACAGCAGCCTAGGTTAGCACCTGTTCTGGTTGTGTTTATTGAACTTGATACAAACTAGCGTTGTCTAAGAAGAGGAACCTTGAC
Organism: Ondatra zibethicus; assembly: GCA_004026605.1. Classification (NCBI taxonomy): domain Eukaryota; kingdom Metazoa; phylum Chordata; class Mammalia; order Rodentia; family Cricetidae; genus Ondatra; species Ondatra zibethicus. The sequence goes on from PVIU01005084.1 coordinate 101,316, forward strand.
TGAGAAAATATCTCCATCAGATTGTCTGTAGGCAAGTGTGTAGCACATTTTTTAAAATTAATTATTGATGCAGAAAGGCCCAGCCCACTGGGAGGGCAGTGCTACCCCTGGACAGGTGGGTTTGGGGTGCGTAGGAATGCAGGTTGATTAAATCATATGAGCAACACAGTAAGATGGATTCCTCCATGGACTCTGCTTCAGTTCTGGCCTCCAAGTACCTTCCCTGAAGCCTTGAGTTTCTACCCTACTTTTCTCAGTGATGGATTGATTCCTAGACACGGAAGATGAAATAAATCCTTTCCTCTTCCAAGTTACTTTTGGTCACAGTGCTTATCATAGCATTAGAAACCAGAACTAAGACTGTCTTGGTCACTCTTTTGTTGCTGTAAAGAGACCATGACCATGGCAGCATTTATAAGAGAAAGCACTTAACTAGAGGATTGTGTGCAGTTTCAGAGGCTTAGTTATCATGGTAGAGAGCATGATTCAGGCATGGCACTGGAGAAGTAGTTGGGAGTCATCTTGATCTGTAGGGAGGGAGGGAGGGAGGAGAGAGAGAGAGAGAGAGAGAGAGAGAGAGAGAGAGAGAGAGAGAGAGAGAGATTGGGCCTGGCATGGGCATTTAAAACCTCAATGACCCCTAATGACACACTTTCTCCAACAAGGTCACACCTCCCCAATCCTTCCAAACCTTTTTAAGAGTGACACTTTCTAGTGACTAAGCATTCAAATAACTGAATCTATGAGAACCACACTTATTAAACCACCACATACAATATCCATGGTCCTTAACACTTGGTATATACAGAAATTGAGTCCCTGGAACATATTGAATTCTGATTCTCATCTCTACTTTTGAGTGTAGGTCCTTAATCTTTTTCATCATGCCATGGAATTCCAATTATTTTAAAGAATTCACTGCTCAGAGACTGTTGCTTTATTTGTATGTGAACTCCCCTTCTCCCATTTGCCCTGAGTAGGAATAAGCTCATGCCTGGTGTAATTTATTATTGATGTTTTTGCTTAATTTTGTCCTGTGCAGATAACTTCACATCTCTAAAATGTTAGTTCTTGAAATTCATCATGCCAAGAAATTGAATGAAACGACATTTTAAAATCTTGGGAAGTTGGATGGTTTTAAACCTTCCACTGATCTGTTAAACCAGTTTAGTTCAGCCAGGCCAGATGAGCCTCAGGAAAGTTATAAAAACGAAATTAAACTGAGCACAGAATGCAATTTGCCAGCAGTGAACCTAACTCACATTTGCCTCCTCCAGCAAGTGCTATTCTGCTTTGGCCTCACGCCAGCAAAGAATTCCATGTGATAATCTTTGGGATTGCACAATTCCTCTTAGGATGGGCATGAAAGGAAAAAGAACATTTGCTCTGCCAAAGCCTGCAGACTTGCTGACATTTGCTGAAATACAGATGTCATCTGAGCGAAAGGTGAGCAGGATGTGCTCAAAGAGCTAGTTTCACAGCCCCTCCATCTAAACACATAAAGATCAATCGGACGGCCAGTGACTGCCAGGGCTCCATTCCGGCAATGACGTCCAACAGACTCCTACTGGCTTTTGCTGTTATGAAGATCATCTCACAATAATATAAGCAATGTGGAGAGAAGCTTGCCTTTGAGATTTTTCACTTACGTTAGCCCATTTCTCCCCATACCTCATTGAGATGATGATTAAGGGGGAAAGAATATGGAATTACTGGTGGGGATGGGCTCAGCACATCTTACATCAAATGAACCTCTCTCATTTAAATTATCTGATGCTACACACTGAATAGAAAACAAACACGCTGGGCCAGGATGGTGTCTTAGTTAGGATTTCTGTTGCTGGAATGAAATGCCGTGACCGAAAAGCAAGTTGGGGAGGAAAGGGTTTATTCTGCTTATACTTCCACATTGCTGTTCATCATGAAAGGAAATCAGAACAAGAACTCCGACAGAGCAGGACCCTGGAGGCAGGAGCTGATGCAGGGCCATGGAGGGGTGCTGCTTACTGACTTGCTTTCTCTGGCTTGCTCAGCCTGCTTTCTTATAGAACCCAACATCACCAGCCCAGGATGAGCACACACAATGGGCTGGGCCTTCCCCATTGATCAATAATTGAGAAAATGCCTTACAGTTAGATCTCACAGAGGCATTTCCTCAACTGAGGACTGGTGTCAGACAATGATTCTGTATTCTGTCAATTATACTTTAAATAAACGCTGATTGGCCAGTAGCCAGGCAAGAAGTATAGGTGGAACAACCAGACAGGAAGTAGAGGTGGGTCAAGGAGAACAGGAGAATTCTGGGAAGAAGGGAGCACATTCCTCCACAGTTCTGACCTGGCCACAGAAGAAGCAAGATGTGACTGCCTTACTGAATAAGGTACCGAGCCACGTGGCTAACATAGACAAGAATAATGGGCTAATATAAGTTATAAGAGTTAATAAGAAGCCTGAGCTAATGGGCCAATCAGTTTATAACTAATGTAGATCTCTGTGTGATTTCTTTGGGACTTAACGGTTGTAAAAACTGGGCAGGACAGAAAACCCCAACAACAGAAGACTGTCTATTTTCTGATGAACCAAAGTGGGGTTAGATTGTTATATGCTGGCAAGCCTTTCCACTTCACACTGGCTGCTCTCATTGTAGAAGTTTCTGGACATGAATGTGTGGATGGTAAAATATAAGATATTTGCCAGCCAGTGCCAATCTGGATAGTCCTGACCTACCTTCACAGCATGTTATATTTCAGTTATTTTCGATCATTTTTCCGTTCAAAGATTTAGACTCCAAGGAGGCTCAGAAGTATGCAAAGTAGGGGAAGAATATAGTAGAAATTGGGTACAGTCAGTTAAACATAGATGAGAGGTACTAAGCATATGGCAAAGATATCTTCTACTACACTATGATCAACAGCTCAAAGAAGAAAACACAAGATGCCATAGACCAACTGTTGAGTGGTGCTTATCTGTCCTACTATCCCACATAACTAGAATATCTTCAATTATTTTAGATCCACTTTAATTTTACAGCATGACCTGGGTTGGTTTCGATGCTACCTGGATGCTCCCATACTTAAAGTCCAGGGGTAGCATGCATGCCTGTGTGCACTGTACACTCACTCACACAACGGTCATATTTAACTTAACAAACCAGGTGAATTTCACTGAGAAGGAAATGTCTGGGCACAGATCTGGAAAAGAGAGCGTGAAAGGAAGAGCGAGGCCAACCATAGGTCTCTAAGAAAGATGAGAAATAACCAGGACAAAGGTTCTAAGGCAGTGATTCTCAACCTTCCTCATGTTGCCAACCTTTGATACAGTTCCTCATACTGTGGTGATCCCCCCAAACAAAAACTTATCGTCACTGCTATTTTGTAACTGTAATTTTGATACCATTATGAATCATAATGTAAATATCTATGTTTTCCAGTGGTCTTAGGTGACCTCTGTGAAAGGGTCGTTTGACCCCCCCCCGAAAGAGTCACAACCCACAGGTTGGGAACTGCAGTTGTAAGGTTTCTGAGCAGTTGGCAGTGCAGTGACATGGGAAGGATGAGGACCTAACAGTGCAAGGTTAGACCCTGGGAAAGGAGCTTGGAGTGGGGTAGTTCAGGAAGCTGGGCCATTATAAGAAAGGTAAACTTTGCTCTGAGGCCAATGAAGAGGTTGGTAGTTTTTACCAAAGAATGACATAGTTACCTTGTATTTTAGAAACATCATCTTGGCAATCCTTTGTGCAATGTCGTCTATGGAGCGGAGGAAATGGCAAGTTATTCTGGCCGAAGCTGAGCAGGATGAGAAGCATCGGTGCTGGACATGCTGTCAGCCAGCAAAGAACTTGGCAGCAGGAACAAAGAACTTCATTAGGGACGGAACAATGACTCCTGGTGCTTTGTTTTCTTCGAACCAACAGAAGGGGACTATTTTGCTTGCTTTCTTCAAAGTCTTGTCTTTATCCACAACCCATTCCCCAAATAGTGAATCCCACCTAAGTTTAGTTGACAAATAACTGCTTCTGTCTGGCAAACAGTGATGATGGTTCCAGTGTAGATGGTTCTAATTAATTGATTAATTACAATGAGAGAAAGAACCTATCAAGCTTGAGTCTTTCAAAGAACTGACCTCCAATTAGCAGCGGATAAGTAATGAAAGTGGTGGATGATAAACTTACACTTCAAAAGAGTGTAGCTCAGCCTGTGTTACTGAGTCATTACACACACATTCCTTAATGTCCCTGAGTGGTAGATGTCTTGGGTTGGTAAAGAGAGTGTTCTAGTACTCTCCATGGTGTTTTTTTTTTTTTTATTTCCAGCTCTAACATGTAACCCTGAGCAGGAGATGGGAGCAGGGTTACAGGCAGAAGTATAATTCTAGCACTTTCTAATGTTGCTATAATTACCAATGTCACCTTATTTGATTATGCCTGCAGTTTGAGGTCATGATTGGGATTGGTTATGTTTTGTAACAATTCATTATTCCCTTTAGGCCATAATCCAGAGAGGCCCTCATAATGATAACTAAAAACATTGAATAAAAATGTACCTACATCCTAGGAATACTATGGTGTTATATAAAAGAGAAGGGTGATAATCCATAATTACTTAGGAATAAGTCACCAAAACATTTTACATGAATCTCTTCATTCATATAGTTAATTCTAATTGATTTTAATCCATGTAATTAATTTTAAAAACAAATCATCTAAGGCTGACTTTTCTAGCTCTCCTTTGATGGGGGCAAATCTGAGAGCCCCAGAGAACTGAGTAACTTGCCTTAAGCTACTCAACTTGCAAGTAGCACAGTGAGGATTTGTAAGACATTGGCATTCAGAGCCTGAGGCATCTTAACCACTATTCCTCACCCCTCTCCATGCAAAGGGAACATGAGCTCAGTGTTTGGCAGAACTGCGGCCTCAACAAATGGAAGCCATCGCGATGATGGTTATTACAGCAGTGGGAATTCAATATGTGGTGGGCAAATGAATGAATCCGTGAGTCATCCACACTGAGGCACTGAGGTGATAATTGAGCTCAAGAAGAAATGAGCTCATAGAGGGGGTAGGGCAAAGAAGGGCTGAGGGCTGAAACCTGGACCATAAGTAACCATATGCCCTCATGCAAGCTTGGATGGCATTCAAGCCTGAAGTGACTGTTCTTACAACCTGTAGCAGAAACAAATGTTTCCTTCCGGGACTAGTTGAATAACTCTCAGATTTTGGTTCTAACTCTTTTAAGACTGTTTCTTTCACTTTACTTCAAAGCCATGACTTCCCTTTCAAAACATGTGCAGAATGGTAAATCCTACCTCCAAAGAACCCATTGAAGTTGAGTTGCAAACATAATCGCTTCTGTCTGGTAAAGATTAATGACGTTTCCGATATGGATAGTTCTGATTAATTGCTGTTGAAATTCCTGAGCTCGATGGTCAAAACTGGAAAATGAACTCTTAAATGAACTCAAAAGACAAGAGGCCCCTATGTCCTTGAACATAATCTAATCAAAGAGATTGCAAAGGAAAACAAGAGCCAGTATTAAGTTCATGGTGACATGAAAGGTCCTTGCTGTATTCATAAAAGAACTACCAGGTCATCCTTTGATATATTGAAATGAGTAACAGTCTCTCTAAGACACTAATGCTTGACTTCACTCATTAAACATGTATTAGTTGTCCAAAAATATTCTAGTTTTTAAGTCTTAATGTTCAAAAACATTTAAAAAAACACATTTTTAAAAAGTCAAGAAAAATGCTTAATTGCCCATAATTTGAATTGGTAGGTAGAAGAAATAAGAGGTGAAAAACTTCAACCAGAAGACTACCATTCAACTGAGGCTAAAAGTTTTATCTTACTGAACATATTCCTAGAGAATGATAGAAGAACCATCACTAAAAAGGTATATTATTAGAAAACATTAGGATTTCTAGATAACTGTGTGACGTTAGGAAAAATCACTTAAGCTCACAACACTTTGTTCTACTTATTTAAAAGGAAGATAGTGACATCAGTTTTCCTTATAGTAAGGAGGGATGCAAGTTGAGATGAGGGGACCCGTGCTTCTGCTTGGTTACTATGAAGATGGTGCAGGGGTGAGGCTCCAGTGCCACTACTGTTGTGCAGAACTCCTTCCTACCTCCTCATCCAATGTTTGGTGTATGGCATCTGATCCAACACTGTGTAAAATGTAGAGCAGTGCTTGGACATTGGTACATTGATTCACTGAAGATCATCAATGGATGTATTTGTCTCCAACCCTTTCAATAAACACTGACTTGGGACATTTCTTCTCTATGTTTTAATCCATCTTTTCAAACTGTTCCATGTTAATATCTGGGTAAACAAGTGGAAGATTTCATTTGGGAATCCTTCGCTTGCAGCTCCCTGTGATGAATGACAGCCCATTACCAAATAGCTCTTGTTGGTTGTCAACTTTTTCTATCCATTGCTTGAAACAGGTTAAAAAATGGCTGTTTCTTTATTTTAAAATAGAGATTGATACACATGTTTGAATCAAAAATCTTAGAGAAGAAAATAAATTTATATGAAAAAGTACATAAACATCTATGTTTCTGTATGTGTATGTTACATACGTGAACATACCTATCTTAGAAATGAGGAATATATGTTATATGATAATAAGCGATTATAACATAAAGGGAAGAAAGACAACAGAACAGAGTCTGGTTAACCTAAATCTTAGAGAAGAGGCAATTTGATCAGACATTTACATATGAACTAAGATAATCTCCAGATAATATCTTGGGATGATGTAACGAAACTACAATGGTTAGGAAATACCATGCCTGTGGTAGATCACCGTATTTGCTTAAGATAGCCAAACTACCCTGTTCTAGTCTCATTCATCTCAGGCCACTCTGACGGTCTGTCTCTGACGGAGGGTAATAATCACTACAGTGTTGATATTGGCGTGGGTTGTTTGATGTGTTTGGGCCAATGAAATAAGCAGTGGCCTGTGCTATTTTGGAACAGATGATTTAAGACTGATTGTTTTGCAATCACTCTTACCGGTTTCCCAGAAGAAGGAGACTGAGTTAGATAAGGGCTCTTCCTTTGGCTGGGATCACAAACGAAGACAATGTGGAGCAGGGTTGATGTTGACTACTTTGTCACACTGCATGACTGAGAACTAAGGCTTTGCTTTCCCTAAACTATTAAGTTCTGGGAGTTATAATGACATCATAATCAGTGGAGGCTTAATGAACACAGTGTGTTTATTTTCCTGTTCTGCTTTTATCTATGATCAACACATAAATCCTGAGGGACAAGTTTGCCAAAAGATTATGCTAGTCTTGATGCCTTTATCTGTGAAATTTATAGCTCAGTGGCTGGGAAAAAGGACCCTCTTTCACCCATACAGCTTTGCTGGGATGAATGTAGCTCATTAGGGAGATGATAGATTAGGGACTATGGTCACACACTTTGGCAGAAATGAATAAAATTTTATACTATCTATCATGGTATCAGTGGTGGTCTATTAATATTTACATTCTCCCATTTTCTATTGGTTCTACTTCCCACCATATTGAATCAAATTTTATATTCCTCTCTCCATTACATTTTATTCATGAATTTTCATATAATCCTTTCTGTGGTTACCTGGAGATCTGTATTTTTGAATCATACTAATTTTATTACTACTACCAACTAAGTTGCTGCTATCATTATTTATGATTAATTTAATTTTTGAAAGAAATTATTGACATGTAGAGAGTATCCATAGGTGGATATACTGAGTTTTCACCCCCCACCACCCTCTCTCATAATCTCATTATGGCTGAAGCCTATTTCATTCCCAGCAAGCAGTATTCTGCTGCAATGACAACTTACCAGTGGCCATAGAACCGAAGAAAATAACACCTCCTCCCCAAGATCCCACTGGCTACAAATAGTCTCTATGAGTGGAACTTTATGAGATCTACCCTCATGCATAATGCAGCAGTCACTGGTGCAATTTTGTGCAGGTCTTGTGCAAGTAACTAGAGCTGCAGTGAATTTATGAGAACAATGACTATTTCAAGTCTGTAATTCTTTGTTTCAAAACAATCTTACCCAACCCCAACCTTGGGTTCTTAAATTTGTTCTGACCCATCTTCCGTGATATTACCAGAACCTTGGAGGGGATGATATATGTGCACAATTTAGGGGTTAGCACTCCAGAGTCATTTACTCTGTGAACTTTGACCTGTTGTGAGTCTCTTCACTAATCTCTGTTCATTGCAAAAAGAAGTTTCCTTAGCAGACATGATTGCTAGGCAAAAGTTGGGAGCATGGGGGTGAGGGGTGGGGTAGGGGTAGGGGAGAGGGGGAGAGAAAAGGAAGAAAGGGAGGATTAGGGAGAGCTCGGGGGAGTGGGATGGTTGAGATGGAGGAAGGGTGGATATGGGAGCAGGGAAGAAGATATTTTAATTAAGGGAGCCATTTTAGGGTTGACAAACGCTTGGCTCTACAGGGGTTCCCAGGTGTCCATGGAGATGTCCCCAGCTAGGTCCCTTGGGCAGTAGAGGAGAGGGTGCCTGAACTGGCCTTGTCTCATAGTCACACTGATGAATATCTTGAATATCACCAATAAACCTTTGTCCAGCTATGGTTAGAGATAGAGACAGAGACCCACATTGGAGCACTGGACTGAGTTCCCAAGGTCCAGTTGAAGAGCAGAAGGAGGAAGAAGATGGGCAAGGAAGTCAGGACTGCGAGGGGTTCGTCCACCCACTGAGACAGTGTGACTGATCTAATGGGAGCTCCCCAATGCCAGCTGAACTGGGACTGAACGAGCATGTGATCAAACTGGACTCTCTGAATGTGGCTGACAATGGGGGCTGACTGAGAGCCAATGACTGGGATTTGTCTCTACTGCATGTACTGGCTTTTTGGGATCCTAGTCAGTTTGGATGCATACCTTCCTAGGCCCTTGGATGGAGGGGGGAGGGCCTTGGACTGGAGGGGGAGGAGGAGGGGGAATAGGAGAGCAGGAGGGAAATGGGAAGAGGGGAGGAAGTGGAAATTTTGAATGGTATTATTAATAAAGCAATAATAGTAATTAAAAATGAAAAGAAAATACCAAGACTTGAAAAAAAAGAAGTTTCCTTGATGATGGTTGAGAGCAGCTCTAATTTTGGGGTACAAACACAAATATTTAGAAATAAGTTTGGCACAACACTCACTTAGCCAAACAGTAGTAGGTTCTCTCTATACCCTGAGAGTCAGTGTACAACCTGTGATGTGGGATTCCCCTCTGTATGCTGTGAATACCATTGGTTAATTAATAAAGAAAACTGGCTTGGCCTGATAGGGTAGAGCAGAGCTAGGTGGGGAAACTAAACTGAATGCTGGGAGGAAGAAAGCAGAGTCAGGAGAAGTCATGGAGGTGCCTCCAGAGACAGACATGCTGAAATCTTGCCAGTAGGCCACAAGCCTCATGGTAAAATATAAAATAATGAAGATAGGTTAATTCTAGATGTAAGAGTTAGCTAGCAATACACTTAAGTAACTGACCAAGCTGTGGTTTAAATAATATAGTTTCTGTGTAGTTTTGTCCGAAGTCTGGGCAGCGGGAAACAAACAAGCAGCCTCTTACAACAAACCTGAATTTATTATATTCAGCTATTAGAATTACTGCTTTTCTGGAAAATAGTGAACCAGTGAGCAATATTTTTCTGAATGTGTTTAAGATTGCCCCACCGTTTTTTCTAAGACAGTGTTTCACTACATATCTTAGGCTGGTTTTGAAGTCACAATCCTTCTTCCTTGCTTCCTGAGTGCTGGGATTATAGGCATGCACCATCATGTCTGGCTTTCCTATATGTAGATAATCATATGTCTCACAATGATTTTTTTTATTTCTTCTACACAGAAATCTGCACTTACATAGTACATGAATTGATGTTTTAGTATAAGATTAGTAAACATTTATAACTGGGTCTGAGTTAAAGTCTCCATGTAGGCAATATATATTAATAATCATATAGAACAGTTTAATTGGAGTTACCTCATGCAAGGGATAATGCTCCTTCCAGAAGCTACAGGTTGCCAAATAAAAAACTCAGTGCCAGGTATGGGATACTTCCCTGTGAGTTGTTGAACAGAGGTGTCCTGGAGACCTCCAAAACAATAAATGTTATTGCTGCTGCTCTTGATTTCCCACCAGAATTTGATGGTAAGACCCTCTTGCTGAAAGCATCCACACGTTGATCACAGGACATGGAGAAAGTAAGTTGGTAGAGACAGGAAGCTCCCCCTTGCTGGGTAGCTCACATAGTACTGAAAGTGCTATGCATGCTGCTGGGAAAAGTCACCAATAGCCTTAGCCAGATGTGAGCCCTGAGAATTACAATAATGATACACATGGCAAGATATGCCACCTGGAGCAGTAGTGACATGAGGGTTACTAGGGTAATAAATCACCTTCTGACTGAACTTAATGCCAGCTCGCAGAAGGAAGCACATGCCTGAAACTATAAATACGGCTTGAAGGGGGGCTCTTAGGCCCCACTGGTGAACCCACTGCTATTAGTTCACTAATTGGACATAGTTTTCAAACTGCCCTGATGTGGGATTCCCCTCTGTATGCTGTGATTACCATTGATTAATAAAGAAACTGCTTTGGACCTATAGCAGGGCAGAATATAGGTAGGCGGGGAAAACTAAACTGAATGTTGGGAGGAAGAAGGTGGAGTTGAGAAGACACCATATAGCCCCGCCTGAGACAGATGCTCAGGATGGAACTTGACCAGGTAAGCCACAGCCACATGGTGATACAAAGATTAATGGAGATGGGATAGTTTAGGATATAAAGGTTAGCCAGACTTACAGCCAAGCAGTGATTTAATTAATACAGTTTCTGTGTAGTTATTTCGGGAGTCTGGGAAGCTGGAAAATGAACAAGCAGCCTCCTACAACACTGCCTTCCTATATCTGTGTCCCTCTACTGTAGACTATTGCTGCTCTCAGATCTTATCACAGATGTTTCCTTGGGCAGTAGATGATAGTTAACAGACAAACACACAACTGGTCAAACTGCAAAGATGAAACATCTGTGGAGTGTTCAGCCACAAATGGAACTTCACTGTCATACCCAGTTTCCAAAATCTCCAGGCCTATTACAGAAGAAGGGATAGAAAGATTGTCAGAGCTAGGGACCCTGGAACAAACCAGTTCTCTTCTGGACATGGCTGGACTTCTGTACTTAGGAACTCAGAAGAGCACTGGTTGCCTGCACACAACCAAGCCAGCCACCATTTAAATCAGAAGGTGGAAGAGCTTCTGAGGCCCACCTTCAGCTGAGAAGATACTGACAGTCAATGACTTCTGGGGAAGGAAGAGATAGTTTTCTTTAAGGGTGTGGACCTAGTTAGGTAGATCACGCCCTAGTGCTATATCCATGAGCTTATGGGCAGCACAAATGGAACTCGAGTTACTTTTTATTTTTCCCATTTTTTATTGCTTTATAAATGATACCATTCAAAATTTCCACCTGCTCCCCTCCTCCCATTTTCCTCCCAATCCCCCACTCCCCCACCCCTCCCCCTTCAGTCCTAAGAGAGAGCAGGGTACCCTGCCCTGTGGGAAATTCAAGGCCCTCCCCACTCCATCCAGGCTTAGGAAGGTGTGCATCCAAATAGACTAGGATCCCAAAAAGCCAGTACACGCAGTAGAGACAAATCCCAGTGTCATTATCATTGGCTTCTCAGTCAGACCCCATTGTCAGCCACATTCAGAGAGTCTAGTTTGATCATATGATCATTCAGTCCTAGTCCAGCTGGCATTGGGGAGCTCCCATTAGATCAGTCACACTGTCTCAGTGGGTGGACGAACCCCTCGCAGTCCTGACTTCCTTGCTCATCTTCTCCATCCTTCTGCTCTTCAACTGGACCTTGGGAGCTCAGTCCAGTGCTCCAATGTGGGTTTCTGTCTCTATCTCCATTCATTGCCGGATGAAGGTTTGCTCTGGATGCATCTCCTCAGTGCAGGAGCAGGGACTCTTCGAACTCGAGTTACTTTAAAAAAGGGACACAAAGTTGAAAGGGGTAGGGGTGGATACTGAAGGAGTTTTGGGGAGAAGTAGGAGTTGGGATACAGTCAAAATACATTGTAAGCATGTATCACATTCTCAAAGAATTAATAAGATATTAGATCAAAATAAGAATATATTGAAAAGAGATGTATGAACACACACACACACACACACACACACACACACACACACACACACACACACTGGACCTTATGCAACACTCACTCAAAACTTTGCTCAAATGACACCTTGGGAAAAATTAGCACAGAAAGCAGCAGAATTTGACAAAGAGCTCCCAGCACCTGTGTCTGAGAAGGGGTCAGGATTATAAAGAATTCCTACAAATTAATAAGATAAGACATGTTTTGCACAGTTGTGATGACTACAAAACTCAGAAAAGTTATTAAAATCAGTGTTCATCTCTTAAAATACAAGCTAAAGACATAATGAGGTACGGTGCATAAAAGCAGTCACAAGCTCACTACTATGGCTGAGAATGACTACTAAGTGTTGATAATGACGATGGATTTTTAGAATCCTTGACATGGCTACTGTGTAGTAAAAGGAGCGTGGGCCCCATGTTCAGTCCGGCTCCTGTCTGTCCATCTAGCTTAACTCCCAAAATAATTACACAGAAACTGTATTCATTTAAACTCTGCCTGTCCCATTAGTTCTAGCCTCTTATTGGCTAACTCTTGCATCTTGATTCAACCCATTTCTAATAATCCGTGTAGCACCATGAGGTTGTGGTCTTACCAGGAAAGATTCAGCATGTCTGACTCTCTCGATTCCATGGCGGCTCTCCCTGACTGCCTCCTCTCTCCCAGCATTCTGTTCTGTCTTTCCTGCCTATCTGAAGGCTGCCCTATCAAAAGGCCAAGGCAGTCTCTTTATTCAACCAATGAAAACAATACACAAACAGAAGGACCTCCTACACCATTTCCCCTTTTTCTGTTTAAACAAAAAAGAAAGGCTTTCATTTTAACATAGTAAAAATACATATAACAAAACAGTTATCAAGCAAGAATTACAGTTACAATATTTATGTCTATTTTATCTTTTATCATAACAAAGGAAAACTATAACTATAACGATTCATTCTTCAACTCCATCAAAGACTCCAGAAGGATAAAATATTACCTAAGTAAACAAAAAATAAGCAACTTCCAAAACTCTAGAAATGACAGAGACATCTCGCTGCCTGGACAGCCACCCAAAGTTCCTCTGTACCGTTGGGGCATCCATCTTCAGCCTACAGGCCCACAGTATTCAGCAGACATTTCCATAAAGCAGGAAAATTCAAAGACAGTTCTGTCATTTTCTTCTGTATCCTGCAGAATGTCTCACAGACTCTTTCATGAAACAGGAACCCTGAAGGATCATCTCACCTTTAGGCAAGTTCAGCAGTCCTCTCTCTTCTGGTTCTTTGTGTCCAGTTTATGCAACAGTCCAGGCAAGAGCACTTTCTTGCCCAAATGGCTAAGGAGCCTCTTCAATGCCCATCTTTTTCTTGAAGTAGATTGGTGCTGCCAGGAACAGACGTGTCTCATTGTCATGAAAAGTCCTAAGTTATTAAAACATTTAAAATGCCATATTCTGTAGTCTTTGGGAGATATGAAGAATGTCTATCTAACTGAAATATACCTCTATATATCTAGAAAATCTAACTAACATGACTACAAGCTTGACTATTATCGATGATTATCCAAACTTCTTCCTGCTGTATGGGGGTACTGTCAATCAGGTCTTTCATGGTGTATCCTGTGTGCCAGATTCATCTCATTCAGCAGTTGAGTAAAGTAATGAAGGTGTCCATAGTTACCTTTCAGGAGGATGTGGTCTATCATACCATATTGGTCTAGAAGGAATCCACAGGGTCTCATCCTCTGTGAAAACAAAAGAAGAACCTCTTTTCCAAAGCATCATATCCTTAGACCCTAATTCTGAAATCATTATACCTTTATAATAATATGCATACTGGTTTAGCTTGGCAGCCCATATAATGAGATGTCTCTCTGTACTTAGCTCCTTCACAGTCAAAAAATTCAAAGAAAACACACGAAATACATAATCCAGACATTTTGTAAATCTTCCATTTTTATGTGGCTTATTTTTCTTTATTTTTTTTTAATCTATAACTATCTGTACTCTGTCTCTTTAAAGACTTTACCCTTTTTTTTAAAGCATTTTTATTTCATGACTCTCTATAGTCTTTTTCTTTTCTCTCCCAAGCCTACGTACACCCATCCAACACTGTGACCCATTTAGAGGTCTTTTATGTCTGAATCTGCCCTATTGCATTGTCTGTAATTCCCTATTGTCTTGAGGAGCTTCTAAAATGCTAAGCAGCTTGGTTGCTGCTGCTCTGTATGTTGGCTCCACCTCTCTCTAATTTCAAAATGGTGGACGTACCATTTCTGCTAGCTCTGGGGCTACCAGGCAGGAGCTGTGCTCAGCAGTCCAACCCGGAGAATGAGCGTGCAACATATAAATGCTTTTTATCTGAGTTACACTCAAATCTGCCATGCAGAGCACTGCGCAGCCTGGAAACATCTCTCTCTATGGAGGCAGAAATCCGCCATGCTCTCCTGCCTGTGCACGCCTAGTAGACCTGATTGTGCTGCCTGCTCAGGAAGGCACCAAACCACAGGCATGGTCTCAGTTACTTTGTTCCCGACCCCGAGTGGGCACACAAACATCCAGGCCCACAAATGCTCCATAGCCAGAGTTTGCAGTGGTGGCAGGGCCCAGGAAGTCTCGTATTAAAATGGCGCGGCTTTTTTTTTGTACGGCTGCTGAGTCAGGAAATTTTCTCTTAAAGGAGCTATGGCATGCCTCCAGCTGTGCTAAACTCTATATTTGTGTCTAGAATTCCTTTTTAAGCCCTCTCAGGTTTTATGTGGAGTCAGTGTACCACGTTGAGCAGCCAATTTGTAGTAAGAGGCGCGGGCCTGCTTTTGGTCCCAGCCAAGAGGCACGGGCCTGCTTTTTGTCCCGGCTGCCCAGTTCCCGCTGTGTTCTGGGTGCCCGGCCAGCTTATACCCAAAATAATTACACAAAATTGTATTAATTAAATTACTGCCTGGCCCATTATATCTAGCCTCTTATTGGCTAACTCTTCAACCCATTTCTAATAATCTGTATGTCATCACGAGGTTGTGGCTTACCGGGAAAGATTCAGCATGTCTGACCTGGCATCTCCATGGCGGCAACTCTCTGTCTCTGTCTCTCCTAGAATTCTGTTCTGTCTACTTTGCCTACCTAAGGGCTGCCCTATCAAAAGGCCAAGGCAGTCTCTTTATTTAACCAATGAAAGCAACAGAAATACAGAAGACCCTCCTACACCACTACTGGGGCTATAAAGCAACATAATGGTTTGGAAAATATCTTGGTAATTTATTCCCAACATGCATTCTGCATATTCAAGGGTGTTTATATTTTTTTTAAAAAAATTAATGTACTTAGTTTAAAAATCATGTATCTCACATATTCATTCATCTGTAGATGAATATGTGTTTCTAGTTTGTGGTTGTCATTTATAAAGCTGCTATAAATATACATTTTATTTTTTGGTAGACTTCTAATGATCAAGTGGGAACACAAACTCTCATGTAGAATTGGATGCTACATTGCGCAGTCCTAGGGATGAGAAATTGGATGATCTTTCTATAAAAATGAACAAAATAAAATCATTTGGGAGATACTGTAAAAATCCATGGGTGGTCTACTCTTTAAGGCCCAAAGAGGTGGAATTTAGCTATCGGTCTCTATCTATCTTCCTACTGAAGGACAATTAGAAATAGGCCTGACTGAGGCCCTTTGGTGTCTTAATATCAACTTATGATTGCCTGGTCAGGAGGGGGCACAACCCTTGGAGGGAGGGAGTGAGAGAGAAAGATGTTGAGGTCAGAGAATACCTCTGGTATTATTCTTTGGAGGTGCCATCAACCTTATTTTTTGAGACAGGATCTCTTATTGGACTGAAACTCATCTATTAGGCTAGACTGGCTAGTTAGTGAGCTCCAGGGACCCATGTGTGTCTATTTCTCTAGCGCTAGGATTGTAAGTGCACAATCATGCTCAATTTCAGGGGCTTAAACTCAGGGCCTCATGCTCTCAAAGCAAGCATTTTTCTCCTGAACCACCTCCCAACCCTATTTTTGTATTCGACCAAATCATACACATATACAAGTATTTCCCAGATTCCTATCAACACTGGTCCCTTCCTTTTAATATCTATGGGAAATCGGCATTCTGTCCAGGTTTCTACATGAGGGCTAGTCATTTTCAATGGGTACTATTAACTCAAAGCAGAGATAATGACAGACATTACTAATCCTTCTTAGATATAAGATATTCATCGCTGCAAAATATCTAAAAACGTAACATTAGACAGGTCTGTCACATCAAGAGATTTAACTATTAATGGGGTCTCCACTGCAGCCCATGCTGCTCGTGTGGTCTCTTTCACCCATTACCCTACTGGTTGCCCTGCTCAGAGCCCACGACCTCCACCGGAACCGGAGTGGGACTGAACCAGTTACCCAGGACAAGGAGAGAACGGGCTCCACCAGGAACAGAAGATAGGAGTCAACCCGGTCCTGGGACTCGAGCGGATCAGGATTGACCCAGCGACCAGATCCAGAGCCAGCGATCTCCACCAGAACAGGTCTAACTCCAAGCCAGGGATATCTACAAGAGGAGATCCAGACCAAGATTTACAGAAACAGATCAAAGCCAGCAGCCTAGACCAAAGTAGGCTTGAGACAGCAAACTCCAAGA